>JAJHUQ010000037.1:3435000-3455000 GCA_035773235.1 Eospalax fontanierii | reverse complement strand
TGATAGACAGGCAGAGCTCTGCAAGTGAGTGCTGAGTGCTATTGGTCAGTCTCCTGTCATTGGTGTCTGATGTGGGCAGGAGTGCTGAGGTCACAGAATCTTGAACTAAGATTCTGGAACTCCAAGAGGCAGTGACCAGGCAAACATTGTTTAGGGTGTTGCTAGGTGACAAAACCCTCTCAGGGGAGTTGCTGAAACACAGAGGTTTCTTGGTGGTAGGCTCTAGTGTTTGGGTGACAAGTTTGGAGAGATTTAGTTGACTTTAGGTCAAAGATCTAGTGTTTGACAAAAAGAAGCAGCAAGGAGAAGATGGGAGGAGGAGGGGAGAATGTGGTGTGGCCTGCTGACAATGCCCTGAACCTCCACATAGTGTACCTCTACTACTAACCCTAATTGCCTACCTCTACTAACCCTAACGCTAATCCTAACCCTAACACTAACCCTAACCCTAAACCTAAACTAACACTAACCCTATACCTAACCCTAATTCTAAACCAAACATTAAACCTAAAATTAACCCTAACCCTAACCCTAAGACTAAACCTAACCATAACCCAACCATTAACCCTAAACGTAACCCTAACCCTAGCCCAAACCCTAACCATAAACCTAACACTAACACAAACCCTAACCCTAACCCTAACCCAAACCCAAACCCTAACCCTAACCCTAACCCAAACATTAACACTAAACCTAACCCTAACCCAAACCCTAACCCTAAACCTAACCCTAACCCAAACCCTAAACCTAAAGCTAACCCAAACATTAACCCTAAACCTAACCCTAACCCAAACCCTAACCCTAAACCTAACACTAGCCCAAACCCTAACCCTAAAACTAACCCTAACACAAACCCTAAACCTAAGCCAAAACCAAACCCTAACCCTAACCCTAACACTAAACCTAACACTTACCCAAAACCTAACCCTAACCCTAAACCTAAACCTAAGCCTATCAATAACCCAAACCCTAACCCTAACCCTAACCGTAACCCAAAACCTAAACCTAACACTAAACCTAAACCTAACCCTAACCCAAACCCTAACCCTAAACCTAACCCTAACACAAAACCTAACCCTAACCCTAACCCGAACCAAAACCCAAATCCTAACCCTAACACTAACCCTAACCCTAACCCTAACCCTAACCCTAAGCCTAACCCTAACCGAACTCATAAACCTAACCCTATCCCTAAACACAACCCTAACCCAAACCTTAACCCTAAACCTGACCCTAACACTAACCCTAATCCTAACCCTAACCCTAACCCTAAACCCGAACACTTAACCTGAACATAAACCAAACCCAAACCCTAACCCTAACACTAACCATAACCCTAACTCTAATCCAAACAGACACCCTAACCCTATACCTAATCCTAAACCAAACCCAAACCCTAACACTGAACTTAACACTAACCCTAACCCTAAGCCAAACCCAAACCGTAAACCTAAACCTAAACCTAAGAATAACCCAAACCCTAATCCTAACCCTAACACAAACCCTAATCCTAACCCTAAACTTAACCCAAACCCAAACACTAACCCTAAACCTAATCCTAACCCAAACCCAAACCCTAAACCTAACCCTAACCCTAACCCAAACCCTAACCATAACCAGAATCCAAACCATAACACTATCCCTAAACCTAACCCTAACCCTAAACATAACCCTAACCCAAACGCACACGCTAACCCTAACCCTAACCCTAACCCTAACCCTAACCCTAACCCAAACCCTAACACTAACCCTAACCCTAACCCAAACCCTAACTCTAACCCTAACCCTAACCCAAACCCAAAGCCTAACCCTAACCCTAACCCTAAACCTAACCCTAACCGTAACCCTAACCCTAAACGTAATCATAACGCAAAACAAACCCTAATACTAACCCTAACCCTAAACCTAACCAGAAACCAAACCCAAACCCTAACCCTAAACCTAACCCTAACCCAAACCCTAACCATAAACAGAACACAAACCATAACTCTACCCGTAAACCTAACCCTAACCCTAACCCAAATGCACACCCTAACCCTAAACCTAAACGTATCCCATACCCTAAACGTTACCCTAATCGTAACCCTAACCCTAACCCTAACCCTAACAAAAACATTAACCCTAACCATAACCGTAACCCAAACATTAACCCTAAACCTAACCCTAACTCAAACCCTACCCCTAAACCTAACCCTAACCCAAACCGTAAACCTATCGCAAACCCAAACACTAACCCTAAGCCTAATCCTAACCCTAACCCTAACCCTAACCCTAACCGAACCCATAAACCTAACCCTATCCCTAAAAACAACCCTAACCCAAACCTTAACCCTAAACCTGACCCTAACACTAAAGCTAACCCTAACCCTAACCCTAACCCTAACCCTAACCCTAAACCTAACCCTAACCCAAACCCTAACTGTAACCCTAACCCTAACCCAAACTCAAACCCTAACCCTAACCCTAACCCTAACCCAAACGCAAACTCTAAACCTAACCCTAACCCTAAGCCTAACCCTAACCCTAACCCTAATCCTAACGCAAACCAAACCCTAATACTAACCCTAACCCTAAACCTAACCCTAAACCAAACGCAAACCCTACCAATAAACCTAACCCTAACCCAAACCCTAACCATAACCAGAACACAAACCATAACTCTATCCCTAAACCTAACCCTAAGCCTAAACCTAACCCTAACCCAAATGCACACCCTAACCCTAAACCTAGCCCAAACCCTAACCCTAAACCTAACCCTAACACAAACCCTAAAACTAACCCTAACACAAACGCAAACCCAGCCCAGCCCTAAACCTAACCCAAACTCTAACCGTAACCCTAACCATAACCCTAACCCTATCCCTAACCCTAACACTAAACCAAACCCAAACCCTATACCTAACCCTAACCCTAACCCAAACATTAACCCTAAACCTAACCCTAACCCAAACCCTAACCCTAAACCTAATCCTAACACAAACCTTAACCCTAACCCTAACACAAACCCTAACCCTAACCCTAACCCTAAATCTAAACCTAACCCTAACCCTAATTCTAACCCTAACCATAACCATAACCATAACCCATACCCTAATCCCAGGGTAGCCTTGAACTGATAATCCTCCTGCCTCACCCCCAAGAGTTGAGTTGTACTTTTTTAAGAGCAAAGATTGGATTCAGCAAAAATGAAAAAGGAAAATATTTTCCCTCATAGAAAACGATGCCCAAAGTAGTTTTCTGATTCAAATGTAGCTTATAGTACTTAAGAATCCAATATCAATAATATGGTAATTTCTAGAAAGAATGAGGTTGGTTATTTAGGTAACCACGTGCAATCCTGGCAAGAGCTGCAGGACTGGGAAGCAACCTTAGCATGACTTGACCAGGGGAGGAGCACCTGCTCTGAAGCTATGATAGACAGGCAGAGCTTTGCAAGTGAGTGCTGAGGGCTATTGGTCAGTCTCCTGTCATTGGTGTCTGATGTGAGCAGGAGTGCTGAAGTCACAGAATCTTGGACTAAGATTCTGGAACTCCAAGAGGCAGTGACTTGGCAAAGCATTGTTTAGGGTGTTGCTAGGTGACAAAGCCCTCTAAGATGAGTTGGTGAAACACAGAGGTTTCTTTGTGGTAGGCTCTAGTGTTTGGGTGACCAGTTTGGAGAGATTTAGTTGACTTTAGGTCAAAGTTCTAGTGTTTGACAAAAAGAAATAGCCAGGAGAAGATGGGAGGAGGAGGGGAGAAGGTGGTGTGGCCTGCTGGCCCTGCCCAGGCCCTCCACAAACAGGACCTCTACTACTAAGCCTACCTCTACTAACCCTAACCCTAACCCTAACCCTAACCCTAAACCTAACCTAACACTAACCCTATACCTAACCCTAACACTAACACAAACATTAAACCTAAACCTAACCCTAACCCTAACCCTAAGCCTAACCCTAACCCTAACCCAAACCCTAACCCTGACCCTAACCCTAACGCAAACCCAAACCCAAACCCTAAGCATAACCCTAACCCTAACCTTACACCTAACACAAACGCTAACACTAACCCTAAACCTAATACAAACCCTAACCCAAACCCTAACCATAAGCCTAAACCTAACCCAAATCATAACCCTAATCCTAAAACTAACCCTAACCCAAATCCTAACCCTAACACTAACCCTAACGCAAACACAAACCCTAACCCTAACCCTAACCCAAACATTAATCCTAAACCTAACCCAAACCCAAGCCATAAGCCTAAACCTAACCCTAACCCAAACCCTAACAATAACCTTAACCCTAACCCTAACCTAACCCTAATCCTAACCCTAACCCTAACCCTAATCCTAACCCAACCCATAAACCTAACCCTATCGCTAAACACAACCCTAACCCAAACCTTAACCCTACCCCTAACACTAACCCTAACTGTCAACCTAACCCTAACCCTAACCTTAAATCCTAAGACTAAACCTGAACTTAAACCTAACCCAAACCCTAACCCTAACAGTAACCCTAACCCTAACCCTAATCCAAACCTACACCCTAACCCTAACCCTAACCCTAAACCAAACCCAAATGCTAACCCTAACCCTAAACTTAACACTAACCCTAATCCTAAACCAAACTCAAACTCTAACCCTAACCCTAAGCCTAACAATAACCCAAACCCTAACCCTTACCCTAACCCAAACGCTAAACCTAACCCTAACCCAACTCAAACCCTAATCCTAACCCTAACAATAACCCAAACCCTAACCATAACCAGAACCCAAACCATAACTCTATCCCTAAACCTAACCCTAACCCGAAACCTAATCTTAACCCAAACGCACACCCTAACCCTAAACCTAACCCTAACCCTAACCCTAACCCTAACCCTAACCCTAACCCTAAACCTAACCCTATACCTATCCCAAACACAAACACAAACACTAACCCTAAGCCTAACCCAAACACTAACCCTAACCCTAACCCTAAACCAAAACCAAACCCTAACACTAAACTTAACACAAACCCTAACCTTAACCCAAACCCAAACCCTAACCTAACCCTAACCCTAACCCTAACCCTAACCCTAACCCTAACACAAACCCTAACCCTGACCCTAAACCTAACACAAACCCTAACACTAACCCTAACCTAACCCTAATCCTAACCCTAACCCTAACGGTAATCCTAACCCAACCCATAAACCTAACCCTATCCTTAAACACAACCCTAACCCAAACCTTAAACTTAACCTTAACACTAACCCTAACCGTAAACCTAACCATAACCCACACCCTAACACTAACCCTAACCCTAACCCTAACCCAAACATTAATCCTAAACCTAACCCAAACCCAAGCCATAAGCCTAAACCTAACCCTAACCCAAACCCTAACAATAACCTTAACCCTAACCCTAACCTAACCCTAATACTAACCCTAACCCTAACCCTAATCCTAACCCAACCCATAAACCTAACCCTATCCCTAAACACAACCCTAACCCAAACCTTAACCCTACCCCTAACACTAACCCTAACTGTCAACCTAACCCTAACCCTAACCTTAAATCCTAAGACTAAACCTGAACTTAAACCTAACCCAAACCCTAACCCTAACAGTAACCCTAAACCTAACCCTAATCCAAACCCACACCATAACCCTAACCCTAACCCTAAACCAAACCCAAATGCTAACCCTAAACTTAA
Source organism: Eospalax fontanierii (assembly GCA_035773235.1). NCBI lineage: Eukaryota > Metazoa > Chordata > Mammalia > Rodentia > Spalacidae > Eospalax > Eospalax fontanierii. The sequence continues at coordinate 3,449,318 of JAJHUQ010000037.1, read as the reverse complement.
CACTAAACCTAACCCTAACCCTAACCCTAACCCTAACCCTAACCCTAACCCTAACCAGAACCATAACCAGAACCCAAACCATAACTCTATCCCTAAACCTAACCCTAACCCGAAACCTAATCCTAACCCAAACGCACACCCTAACCCTAAACCTAACCCTAACCCTAACCCTAACCCTTACCCTAACCCAAACACTAACCCTAACCCTAACCCTAAACCAAAACCAAACCCTAACACTAAACTTAACACAAACCCAAACCTTAACCCAAACCCAAACCCAAACCTAACCCTAACCCTACAAACAACCCAAACCCCAACCCTACCACTAAACCTAACCCAAACCCAAACCCAAACCCTAACCCTAAACCTAACCCAAACCATAATCGTAATCCTAACCCTAACGCTAACCCAACCCTAACCCTAAACCTAACCCTAACCCTAACACAAACCCTAACCCTGACCCTAAACCTAACACAACCCTAACACTAACCCTAACCCTAACCCGAATCCTAACCCTAACCCTAACCCTAACCTTAACACAAACCCTAACCGTAACACTAACCCTAAAACTAACACTAACCCTAACCCTAACCCAAACCATAATCCTAATCCTAATCCTAACCCTAACCCAAACCCTAACCCTAACCCTAACCCTAACCCTAAAACAAACCCTAACCCTGACCCTAAACCTAACACAAACCCTAACACTAACCCTAACCCTAAATCGAATCCTAACCCTAACCCTAACCCTAACCCTAACCCTAACCCTAAAACAAACCCTAACCCTGACCCTAAACCTAACACAAACCCTAACACTAACCCTAACCCTAAATCGAATCCTAGCCCTAGCCCAAGCCCTAATCCTAACACAAACCTTAACCCTAACCCTAAACCTAACACAAACCCTAACACTAACCCTAACCCTAACCCAAACCCTAACCCTGACCCTAACCCTAACGCAAACCCAAACCCAAACCCTAAGCATAACCCTAACCCTAACCTTACACCTAACACAAACGCTAACACTAACCCTAAACCTAATACAAACCCTAACCCAAACCCTAACCATAACCCTAACCCTAACCCAAATCATAACCCTAATCCTAAAACTAACCCTAACCCAAATCCTAACCCTAACACTAACCCTAACGCAAACACAAACCCTAACCCTAACCCTAACCCAAACATTAATCCTAAACCTAACCCAAACCCAAGCCATAAGCCTAAACCTAACCCTAACCCAAACCCTAACAATAACCTTAACCCTAAACCTAACCTAACCCTAATCCTAACCCTAACCCTAACCCTAATCCTAACCCAACCCATAAACCTAACCCTATCGCTAAACACAACCCTAAACCAAACCTTAACCCTACCCCTAACACTAACCCTAACTGTCAACCTAACCCTAACCCTAACCTTAAATCCTAAGACTAAACCTGAACTTAAACCTAACCCAAACCCTAACCCTAACAGTAACCCTAACCCTAACCCTAATCCAAACCCACACCCTAACCCTAACCCTAACCCTAAACCAAACCCAAATGCTAACCCTAACCCTAAACTTAACACTAACCCTAATCCTAAACCAAACCCAAACTCTAACCCTAACCCTAACCCTAACAATAACCCAAACCCTAACCCTTACCCTAACCCAAACCCTAACCCTAACCCTAACCCAACTCAAACCCTAATCCTAACCCTAACAATAACCCAAACCCTAACCATAACCAGAACCCAAACCATAACTCTATCCCTAAACCTAACCCTAACCCGAAACCTAATCCTAACCAAAACGCACACCCGAACCCTAAACCTAACCCTAACCCTAACCCTAACCCTAACCCTAACCCTAAACCTAACCCTAAACCTAACCCTAACACAAACACAAACACTAACCCTAAGCCTAACCCAAACACTAACCCTAACCCTAACCCTAAACCAAAACCAAACCCTAACACTAAACTTAACACAAACCCTAACCTTAACCCAAACCCAAACCCTAACCTAACCCCAACCCTAACAATAACCCAAACCCTAACCCTAACACTAACCCTAACCCTAACCCTAACCCAAAACCAAACCCTAACCCTAAACCTAACCCAAACCATAATCCTAATCCTAACCCTAACGCTAACCCAACCCTAACCCTAACCCTAACCCTAACCCTAACACAAACCCTAACCCTGACCCTAAACCTAACACAAACCCTAACACTAACCCTAACCTAACCCTAATCCTAACCCTAACCCTAACGGTAATCCTAACCCAACCCATAAACCTAACCCTATCCTTAAACACAACCCTAACCCAAACCTTAAACTTAACCTTAACACTAACCCTAACCGTAAACCTAACCATAACCCACACCCTAACACTAACCCTAACCCTAACCCTAACCCAAACATTAATCCTAAACCTAACCCAAACCCAAGCCATAAGCCTAAACCTAACCCTAACCCAAACCCTAACAATAACCTTAACCCTAACCCTAACCTAACCCTAATACTAACCCTAACCCTAACCCTAATCCTATCCCACCCCATAAACCTAACCCTATCCCTAAACACAACCCTAACCCAAACCTTAACCCTACCCCTAACACTAACCCTAACTGTCAACCTAACCCTAACCCTAACCTTAAATCCTAAGACTAAACCTCAACTTAAACCTAACCCAAACCCTAACCCTAACAGTAACCCTAACCCTAACCCTAATCCAAACCCACACCATAACCCTAACCCTAACCCTAAACCAAACCCAAATGCTAAACCTAAACTTAACACTAAACCTAACCCTAACCCTAACCCTAACCCTAACCCTAACCCTAACCCTAACCATAATCAGAACCCAAACCATAACTCTATCCCTAAACCTAACCCTAACCCGAAACCTAATCCTAACCCAAACGCACACCCTAACCCTAAACCTAACTCTAACCCTAACCCTAACCCTAACCCTAACCCAAACACAAACCCAAACCCTAACCCTAAACCAAAACCAAACCCTAACACTAAACTTAACACAAACCCTAACCTTAACCCAAACCCAAACCCTAACCTAACCCTAACCCTAACAATAACCCAAACCCTAACCCTAACACTAACCCTAACCCTAACCCAAACCCAAACCCTAACCCTAAACCTAACCCAAACCATAATCGTAATCCTAACCCTAACGATAACCCAACCCTAACCCTAAACCTAACCCTAACCCTAACACAAACCCTAACCCTGACCCTAAACCTAACACAACCCTAACACTAACCCTAACCCTAACCCGAATCCTAACCCTAACCCTAACCCTAACCTTAACACAAAACCTAACCCTAACCCTAAACCTAACACTAACCCTAACCCTAACCCAAACCATAATCCTAATCCTAACCCTAACCCTAACCCAAACCCTAACCCTAACCCTAACACAAACCCTAACCCTGACCCTAAACCTAACACAAACCCTAACACTAACCCTAACCCTAAATCGAATCCTAACCCTAACCCTAACCCTAACCCTAACACAAACCTTAACCCTAACCCTAAACCTAACACAAACCCTAACACTAACCCTAACCCTAACCCAAACCCTAACCCTGACCCTAACCCTAACGCAAACCCAAACCCAAACCCTAACCATAACCCTAACCCTAACCTTACACCTAACACAAACGCTAACACTAACCCTAAACCTAATACAAACCCTAACCCAAACCCTAACCATAACCCTAACCCTAACCCAAACCATAACCCTAATCCTAAAACCAACCCTAACACAAATCCTAACCCTAACACTAACCCTAACGCAAACACAAACCCTAACCCTAACCCTAACCCAAACCATAACCCTAATCCTAAACCTAACCTTAACCCAAACCCTAACCCAAACCCTAACCCTAACACAAACCCTAAGCCTAAACCTAACACAAACCCTAACACTAACCCTAACCCTAACCCAAACCATAATCCTAATCCTAACCCTAACCCTAAACCAAACCCTAACCCTAACCCTAACCCTAACCCTAACACAAACCCTAACCCTGACCCTAAACCTAACACAAACCCTAACACTAACCCTAACCCTAACCCGAATCCTAACCCTAACCCTAACCCTAACCCTAACACAAACCTTAACCCTAACCCTAAACCTAAAACAAACCCTAACACTAACCCTAACCCAAACCCAAACCCTAACCTAACCCTAACCCTAACAATAACCCAAACCCTAACCCTAACACTAACCCTAACCCTAAACCAAACCAAAACCCTAAACCTAACTCTAATCCAAACCATAATCCTAATCCTAACCCTAACGCTAACCCAACCCTAACCCTAACCCTAACCCTAACCCTAACACAAACCCTAACCCTGACCCTAAACCTAACACAAACCCTAACACTAACCCTAACCTAACCCTAATCCTAACCCTAACCCTAACGGTAATCCTAACCCAACCCATAACCTAACCCTATCCCTAAACACAACCCTAACCCAAACCTTAAACTTAACCCTAACACTAACCCTAACCGTAAACCTAACCATAACCCACACCCTAACACTAACCCTAACCCTAACCCTAACCCAAACATTAATCCTAAACCTAACCCAAACCCAACCCATAAGCCTAAACTTAACCTAACCCAAACCCTAACAATAACCTTAACCCTAACCCTAACCTAACCCTAATCCTAACCCTAACCCTAACCCTAATCCTAACCCAACCCATAAACCTAACCCTATCGCTAAACACAACCCTAAACCAAACCTTAACCCTACCCCTAACACTAACCCTAACTGTCAACCTAACCCTAACCCTAACCTTAAATCATAAGACTAAACATGAACTTAAACCTAACCCAAACCCTAACCCTAACAGTAACCCTAACCCTAACCCTAATCCAAACACACACCCTAACCCTAACCCTAACCCTAAACCAAACCCAAATGCTAACCCTAAACTTAACACTAACCCTAATCCTAAACCAAACCCAAACTCTAACCCTAACCCTAACCCTAACAATAACCCAAACCCTAAACCTTACCCTAAACCAAACCCTAACCCTAACCCTAACCCAACTCAAACCCTAATCCTAACCCTAACAATAACCCAAACCCTAACCATAACCAGAACCCAAACCATAACTCTATCCCTAAACCTAACCCTAACCCGAAACCTAAACCTAACCCAAACGCACACCCTAACCGTAAACCTAACCCTAACCCTAACCCTAACCCTAACCCTAACACTAACCCTAACACTAACCCTAACCCTAACCCAAACCGAAACCCTAACCCTAAACCTAACCCAAACCATAATCCTAATCCTAACCCTAACGCTAACCCAACCCTAACCCTAACCCTAACACAAACCCTAACCCTGACCCTAAACCTAACACAAACCTTAACACTAACCCTAACCCTAACCCGAATCCTAACCCTAACCCTAACCCTAACCCTAACACAAACCCTAACCCTAACCCTAAACCTAACACTAACCCTAACCCTAACCCAAACCATAATCCTAATCCTAACCCTAACCCTAACCCAAACCCTAACCCTAACCCTAACCCTAACCCTAACCCTAACACAAACCCTAACCCTGACCCTAAACCTAACACAAACCCTAACACTAACCCTAACCCTAAATCGAATCCTAACCCTAACCCTAACCCTAACCCTAACACAAACCTTAACCCTAACCCTAAACCTAACACAAACCCTAACACTAACCCTAACCCTAACCCAAACCCTAACCCTGACCCTAACCCTAACGCAAACCCAAACCCAAACCCTAACCATAACCCTAACCCTAACCTTAAACCTAACACAAACTCTAACACTAACCCTAAACCTAATACAAACCCTAACCCAAACCCTAACCATAACCCTAACCCTAACCCAAACCATAACCCTAATCCTAACCCTAACACTAACCCAAATCCTAACCCTAACGCAAACACAAACCCTAACCCTAACCCTAACACAAACCATAACCCTAATCCTAAACCTAACCTTAACCCAAACCCTAACCCAAACCCTAACCCTAACACAAACCCTAAGCCTAAACCTAACACAAACCCTAACACTAACCCTGACCCTAACCCAAACCATAATCCTAATCCTAATCCTAACCCAAAACCAAACCCTAAACCTAAACCTAACCCTAACCCAAAACCTAACCATAAGCAGAATCCAAACCATAACACTATCCCTAAACCTAACCCTAACCCTAAAACTAACCCTAACCAAAACGCACACCCTAACCCTAACCCTAACTCTAACCCTAACCCAAACCCTAACACTAACCGTAACCCTAAACCAAACCATAACTCTAACCCTAACCCTAACCCAAACCCAAACCCTAACCTAACCCTAACCCTAACAATAACCCAAACCCTAACCCTAACCCTAACCCAAAACCTAACCCTAAACCTAACCCACACCCCAACCCAAACCCAAAACCTAACTGTAACCGTCACCCAAACCATAACCCTAATCCTAAAACCAACCCTAACCCAAACCCTAACCGTAACCCTAACCCTAACACAAACCCTAACCCTAATCCTAACCCTAACCCTAACACTAATCCTAACGCAAACCAAATCCTAACACTAACCCTACCCTAACCCTAACCCAAACCCAAACCCTAACTCGAAAACCTAACCCTAACCCAAACCCTAACCATAACCAGAACACAAACCATAACTCTATCCCTAAACCTAACCCTAACCCTAAACCTAACCCTAACCCTAAAGCACACTCTAACCCTAACCCTAACCCTAACCCAAACCCTAACCATAACCTTAAACATTAACTTAACCCTAACCCAAATGGTAACCCTGACCCTAACCCTAACCCTAACCTTAATCCAAATCCTAACCTTATCGCAAACCCTCACCCTAAACCTAACCTAAACCCTAACCCTAACCCTAACACTAACCCTAACCCAAACCCAAACCCTAATCCTAACACTAACCCTAACCCTAACACTCACCCGAACCCCAACGGAAACCCTAAACCTAACCCTAACCCTAACTCAAACCCTAACCCTAACCCTAAGCCTAAATCTAAACCTAACCCTAACCCTAATTCTAACCCTAACCCTAACCATAACCATAACCATAACCCATACCCTAATCCCAGGGTAGCCTAGAACTGATAATCCTCCTGCCTCACCCCCAAGAGTTGAGTTGTACTTTTTTAAGAGCAAAGATTGGATTCAGCAACAATGAAAAAGGAAAATATTTTCCCTCATAGAAAACGATGTCCAAAGTAGTTTTCTGATTCAAATGTAGCTTATAGTACTTAAGAATCCAATATCAATAATATGGTAATTTCTAGAAAGAATTAGGTTGGTTATTTAGTTAACCACGTGCAATTCTGGCAAGAGCTGCAGGACTGGGAAGCAACCTTGGCATGACTTGACCAGGGGAGGAGCACCTGCTCTGAAGCTATGATAGACAGGCAGAGCTTTGCAAGTGAGTGCTGAGTGCTATTGGTCAGTCTCCTGTCACTGGTGTCTGATGTGAGCAGGAGTGCTGAGGTCACAGACTCTTGGACTAAGATTCTGGAAGTCCAAGAGGCAGTGAACAGGCAAAGCATTGTTTAGGGTGTTGCTGGGTGACAAAGCCCTCTCAGATGAGTTGCTGAAACACAGAGGTTTCTTGGTGGTAGGCTCTAGTGTTTGGGTGACCAGTTTGGAGAGATTATAGTAGACTTTAGGTCAAAGTTCTAGTGTTTGACAAAAAGAAGCAGCCAGGAGAAGATGGGAGGAGGAGGGGAGAAGATGGTGTGGCCTCCTGGCCCTGCCCAGGCCCTCCACATACAGGACCTCTACTAAAACGCCTACCTCTATTAAAGCTGACCCTAATCCTAACCTTAAACCTAACCATAACCCTAACCTAACACTAACCCTATACCTAACCCTAACCCTAACCCAAACATTAATCGTAAACCTAACCCTAACCCAAGCCATAAGCCTAAACCTAACCCTAACCCAAACCCTAACAATAACCTTAACCCTAACCCTAACCTAACCCTAATCCTAACCCTAACCCTAACGGTAATCCTAACCCTATCCCTAAACACAACCCTAACCCAAACCTTAAACTTAACCCTAACACTAACCCTAACCGTAAACCTAACCATAACCCACACCCTAACACTAACCCTAACCCTAACCCTAACCCAAACATTAATCCTAAACCTAACCCAAACCCAAGCCATAAGCCTAAACCCTACGCTAACCCAAACCCTAACAATAACCTTAACCCTAACCCTAACCTAACCCTAATCCTAACCCTAACCCTAACCCTAATCCTAACCCAACCCATAAACCTAACCCTATCGCTAAACACAACCCTAACCCAAACCTTAACCCTACCCCTAACACTAACCCTAACTGTCAACCTAACCCTAACCCTAACCTTAAATCCTAAGACTAAACCTGAACTTAAACCTAACCCAAACCCTAACCCTAACAGTAACCCTAACCCTAACCCTAATCCAAACCCACACCCTAACCCTAACCCTAACCCTAAACCAAACCCAAATGCTAACCCTAAACTTAACACTAACCCTAATCCTAAACCAAACCCAAACTCTAACCCTAACCCTAACCCTAACAATAACCCAAACCCTAACCCATACCCTAACCCAAACCCTAACCCTAACCCTAACCCAACTCAAACCCTAATCCTAACCCTAACAATAACCCAAACCTAACCATAACCAGAACCCAAACCATAACTCTATCCCTAAACCTAACCCTAACCCGAAACGTAATCCTAACCCAAACGCACACCCTAACCCTAAACCTAACCCTAAACCTAACCCTAACCCTAACCCTAACCCTAACCCTAAACCTAACCCTAAACCTAACCTTAACACAAACACAAACACTAACCCTAACCCTAACCCAAACACTAACCCTAACCCTAACCCTAAACCAAAACCAAACCCTAACACTAAACTTAACACAAACCCTAACCTTAACCCAAACCCAAACCCTAACCTAACCCTAACCCTAACAATAACCCAAACCCTAACCCTAACACTAACCCTAACCCAAACACTAACCCTAACCCTAACCCTAAACCAAACCCAGACCCTAACACTAAACTTAACACAAACCCTAACCTTAACCCAAACCCAAACCCTAACCTAACCCTAACCCTAACCCTAACCCAAACCATAATCCTAATCCTAACCCTAACCCTAAACCAAACCCTAACCCTAACCCTAACCCTAACCCTAACACAAACCCTAACCCTGACCCTAAATCTAACACAAACCCTAACACTAACCCTAACCCTAACCCGAATCCTAACTCTAACCCTAACCCTAACCCTAACACAAACCTTAACCCTAACCCTAAACCTAACACAAACCCTAACACTAACCCTAACCCTAACCCAAACCCTAACCTAACCCTAACCCTAACAATAACCCAAACCCTAACCCTAACACTAACCCTAACCCTAACCCAAACCCAAACCCTAACCCTAACCCTAACCCAAACCATAATCCTAATCCTAACCCTAACGCTAACCCAACCCTAACCCTAACCCTAACTCTAACCCTAACACAAACCCTAACCCTGACCCTAAACCTAACACAAACCCTAACACTAACCCTAACCTAACCCTAATCCTAACCCTAACCCTAACGGTAATCCTAACCCAACCCATAAACCTAACCCTATCCCTAAACAAAACCCTATCCCAAACCTTAAACTTAACCCTAACACTAACCCTAACCGTAAACCTAACCATAACCCACACCCTAAAACTAACCCTAACCCTAACCCTAACCCAAACATTAATCCTAAACCTAACCCAAACCCAAGCCATAAGCCTAAACCTAACCCTAACCCAAACCCTAACAATAACCTTAACCCTAACCCTAACCTAACCCTAATCCTAACCCTAACCCTAACCCTAATCCTAACCCCACCCATAAACCTAACCCTATCGCTAAACACAACCCTAACCCAAACCTTAACCCTACCCCTAACACTAACCCTAACTGTCAACCTAACCCTAACCCTAACCTTAAATCCTAAGACTAAACCTGAACTTAAACCTAACCCAAACCCTAACCCTAACAGTAACCCTAACCCTAACCCTAATCCAAACCCACACCCTAACCCTAACCCTAACCCTAAACCAAACCCAAATGCTAACCCTAAACTTAACACTAACCCTAATCCTAAACCAAACCCAAACTCTAACCCTAACCCTAACCCTAACAATAACCCAAACCCTAACCCTTACCCTAACCCAAACCCTAACCCTAACCCTAACCCAACTCAAACCCTAATCCTAACCCTAACAATAACCCAAACCCTAACCATAAACAGAACCCAAACCATAACTCTATCCCTAAATCTAACCCTAACCCGAAACCTAATCCTAACCCAAACGCACACCCTAACCCTAAACCTAACCCTAACCCTAACCCTAACCCTAACCCTAACCCTAACACTAACCCTAACACTAACCCTAACCCTAACCCAAACCGAACCCCAAACCCTAAACCTAGGCCAAGCCATAATCCTAATGCTAACCCTAACGCTAACCCAACCCTAACCCTAACCCTAACCCTAACCCTAACACAAACCCTAACCCTGACCCTAAACCTAACACAAACCCTAACACTAACCCTAACCCTAACCCGAATCCTAACCCTAACCCTAACCCTAACCCTAACACAAACCCTAACCCTAACCCTAAACCTAACACTAACCCTAACCCTAACCCAAACCATAATCCTAATCCTAACCCTAACCCTAACCCAAACCCTAACCCTAACCCTAACACAAACCCTAACCCTGACCCTAAACCTAACACAAACCCTAACACTAACCCTAACCCTAAATCGAATCCTAACCCTAACCCTAACCCTAACCCTAACACAAACCTTAACCCTAACCCTAAACCTAACACAAACCCTAACACTAAACCTAACCCTAACCCAAACCCTAACCCTGACCCTAACCCTAACGCAAACCCAAACCCAAACCCTAACCATAACCCTAACCCTAACCTTAAACCTAACACAAACTCTAACACTAACCCTAAACCTAATACAAACCCTAACCCAAACCCTAACCATAACCCTAACCCTAACCCAAACCATAACCCTAATCCTAACCCTAACCCTAACCCAAATCCTAACCCTAACACTAACCCTAACGCAAACACAAACCCTAACCCTAACCCTAACCCAAACCATAACCCTAATCCTAAACCTAACCTTAACCCAAACCCTAACCCAAACCCTAACCCTAACACAAACCCTAAGCCTAAACCTAACACAAACCCTAACACTAACCCTGACCCTAACCCAAACCATAATCCTAATCCTTATCCTAACCCAAAACCAAACCCTAAACCTAAACCTAACCCTAACCCAAAACCTAACCATAAGCAGAATCCAAACGATAACACTATCCCTAAACCTAACCCTAACCCTAAAACTAACCCTAACCGAAACGCACACCCTAACCCTAACCCTAACTCTAACCCTAACCCAAACCCTAACACTAACCGTAACCCTAAACCAAACCATAACTCTAACCCTAACCCTAACCCAAACCCAAACCCTAACCTAACCCTAACCCTAACAATAACCCAAACCCTAACCCTAACCCTAACCCAAAACCTAACCCTAAACCTAACCCACACCCCAACCCAAACCCAAAACCTAACTATAACCCTCACCCAAACCATAACCCTAATCCTAAAACCAACCCTAACCCAAACCCTAACCGTAACCCTAACCCTAACACAAACCCTAACCCTAACCCTAACCCTAACCCTAACGCTAATCCTAACGCAAACCAAATCCTAACACTAACCCTACCCTAACCCTAACCCAAACCCAAACCCTAACTCGAAAACCTAACCCTAACCCAAACCCTAACCATAACCAGAACACAAACCATAACTCTATCCCTAAACCTAACCCTAACCCTAAACCTAACCCTAACCCAAAAGCACACCCTAACCCTAACCCTAACCCTAACCCAAACCCTAACCCTAACCTTAAACATTAACTTAACCCTAACCCAAATGGTAACCCTGACCCTAACCCTAACCCTAACCTTAATCCAAATCCTAACCTTATCGCAAACCCTCACCCTAAACCTAACCTAAACCCTAACCCTAACCCTAACACTAACCCTAACCCAAACCCAAACCCTAATCCTAACACTAACCCTAACCCTAACACTCACCCGAACCCCAACGGAAACCCTAAACCTAACCCTAACCCTAACTCAAACCCTAACCCTAACCCTAAGCCTAAATCTAAACCTAACCCTAACCCTAATTCTAACCCTAACCCTAACCATAACCATAACCATAACCCATACCCTAATCCCAGGGTAGCCTAGAACTGATAATCCTCCTGCCTCACCCCCAAGAGTTGAGTTGTACTTTTTTAAGAGCAAAGATTGGATTCAGCAACAATGAAAAAGGAAAATATTTTCCCTCATAGAAAACGATGTCCAAAGTAGTTTTCTGATTCAAATGTAGCTTATAGTACTTAAGAATCCAATATCAATAATATGGTAATTTCTAGAAAGAATTAGGTTGGTTATTTAGGTAACCACGTGCAATTCTGGCAAGAGCTGCAGGACTGGGAAGCAACCTTGGCATGACTTGACCAGGGGAGGAGCACCTGCTCTGAAGCTATGATAGACAGGCAGAGCTTTGCAAGTGAGTGCTGAGTGCTATTGGTCAGTCTCCTGTCACTGGTGTCTGATGTGAGCAGGAGTGCTGAGGTCACAGACTCTTGGACTAAGATTCTGGAAGTCCAAGAGGCAGTGACCTGGCAAAGCATTGTTTAGGGTGTTGCTGGGTGACAAAGCCCTCTCAGATGAGTTGCTGAAACACAGAGGTTTCTTGGTGGTAGGCTCTAGTGTTTGGGTGACCAGTTTGGAGAGATTATAGTAGACTTTAGGTCAAAGTTCTAGTGTTTGACAAAAAGAAGCAGCCAGGAGAAGATGGGAGGAGGAGGGGAGAAGATGGTGTGGCCTCCTGGCGCTGCCCAGGCCCTCCACATACAGGACCTCTACTAAAACGCCTACCTCTACTAAAGCTGACCCTAACCCTAACCTTAAACCTAACACAAACTCTAACACTAACCCTAAACCTAATACAAACCCTAACCCAAACCCTAACCATAACCCTAACCCTAACCCAAACCATAACCCTAATCCTAACCCTAACCCTAACCCAATGCCTAACCCTAACACTAACTCTAACGCAAACACTAAACCAAACCCTAACCCTAACCCCAACCATAGCCCCACTCCTAAACCTAACCTTAACCCAAACCCGAAACCAAACCCTAACCCTAACACAAACCCTAAGCCTAAACCTAACACAAACCCTAACACTAACCCTGACCCTAACCCAAACCATAATCCTAATCCTTATCCTAACCCAAAACCAAACCCTAAACCTAAACCTAACCCTAACCCAAAACCTAACCATAAGCAGAATCCAAACGATAGCACTATCCCTAAACCTAACCCTAACCCTAAAACTAACCCTAACCGAAACGCACACCCTAACCCTAACCCTAACTCTAACCCTAACCCAAACCCTAACACTAACCGTAACCCTAAACCAAACCATAACTCTAACCCTAACCCTAACCCAAACCCAAACCCTAACCTAACCCTAACCCTAACAATAACCCAAACCCTAACCCTAACCCTAACCCAAAACCTAACCCTAAACCTAACCCACACCCCAACCCAAACCCAAAACCTAACTATAACCCTCACCCAAACCATAACCCTAATCCTAAAACCAACCCTAACCCAAACCCTAACCGTAACCCTAACCCTAACACAAACCCTAACCCTAACCCTAACCCTAACCCTAACGCTAATCCTAACGCAAACCAAATCCTAACACTAACCCTACCCTAACCCTAACCCAAACCCAAACCCTAACTCGAAAACCTAACCCTAACCCAAACCCTAACCATAACCAGAACACAAACCATAACTCTATCCCTAAACCTAACCCTAAACCTAACCCTAACCCAAGAGCACACCCTACCCCTAACCCTAACCCTAACCCAAACCCTAACCCTAACCTTAAACATTAACTTAACCCTAACCCAAATGGTAACCCTGACCCTAACCCTAACCCTAACCTTAATCCAAATCCTAACCTTATCGCAAACCCTCACCCTAAACCTAACCTAAACCCTAACCCTAACCCTAACACTAACCCTAACCCAAACCCAAACCCTAATCCTAACACTAACCCTAACCCTAACACTCACCCGAACCCCAACGGA
>JAJHUQ010000037.1:3405000-3430000 GCA_035773235.1 Eospalax fontanierii | reverse complement strand
ACCCTAACCCTAACTCAAACCCTAACTCTAATCCTAAACCTAACCCTAACCCTAACCCAAACCATAACCCTAATCGTAATCGAAACCTTAACCCTAAACCTAATCCTAACCCAAACACTAACCCTAACCCTAAATCTAAACCTAACCCTAACCCTAATTCTAACCCTAACCCTAAACCTAACCATAACCATAACACATACCCTAATCCCAGGGTAGCCTTGAACTGATAATCCTCCTGCCTCACCCCCAAGAGTTGAGTTGTACTTTTCTAAGAGCAAAGATTGGATTCAGCAACAATGAAAAAGGAAAATATTTTCCCTCATAGAAAACGATGTCCAAAGTAGTTTTCTGATTCATATGTATCTTATAGTACTTAAGAATCCAATATCAATAATATGGTAATTTCTAGAAAGAATGAGGTTGGTTATTTATGTAACCACGTGCAATCCTGGCAAGAGCTGCAGGACTGGGAAGCAAACGTGGCATGACTTGACTTGGGGAGGAGCACCAGCTCTGAAGCTATGATAGACTGGCAGATCTCTGCAAGTGAGTGCTGAGTGCTATTGGTCAGTCTCCTGTCATTGGTGTCTGATGTGGGCAGGAGTGCTGAGGTCACAGAATCTTGGACTAAGATTCTGGAACTCCAAGAGGCAGTGACCAGGCAAACATTGTTTAGGGTGTTGCTAAGTGACAAAGCCCTCTCAGATGAGTAGCTGAATCACAGAGGTTTCTTGGTGGTAGGCTCTAGTGTTTGGGTGACCAGTTTGGAGAGATTTAGTTGACTTTAGGTCAAAGTTCTAGTGTTTGACAAACAGAAGCAGCCAGGAGAAGATGGGAGGAGGAGGGCAGAAGGTAGTGTGGCCTGCTGGCCCTGCACAGGCCCTCCATATAGAGGACCTCTACTACAAAGCCTACCTCTACTAACCCTAACCCTAACCCTAAACCTAACCCTAAACCTAACCTAACACTAACCCTTTACCTAACCCTAACACTAACCCAAACATTAAACCTAAACCTAAGCCTAACCCTAACCCTAAGCCTAAACCTAACCATAACCCAAACCTTAACCCTAACCCTAACCCTAACCCTAAACACAAACCCTAACCCTAAACCTAAGCCTAACCCTAACCCTAACCCTAACCCTAACCAAACTCTAACCGTAACCCTAACCCTAACCCTAACCCTAACCCTAAAACTGACACTAAGCCAAACCCTAACCCTAACCCTAAACCTAACCCTAAACATAAGCCTAAAAATAACTCAAACCCTAACCGTAAACCTAACCGTAACCGAAACCCTAACCCTAACCTAACCCTAACACAAAACCTAACCCTAACCCTAACCCTAACCCTAACCCAAACCCAAACCCTAACCCTAACCCTAACCCAAACCATAACCCTAATCCTAACCCTAACCCTAACCCTAACCCAAACCCTAACCCTAACACAACCCCTAACTCTAACCCTAAACCTAACACAAACCCCAACCCAAACCCTAACCCTAACCCTAACCCTAACCCTAACCCAAACTGTAACCCGAACCCTAACCCAAACCAAACCCTGACCCTAACCCTAACACTACCCCAAACCAAACCCTTACACTAACCCTAACCCTAACCCTAATCCAAATCCAAACCCTAAAGCTAACCCTAACCCAAACCCTAACCATAACCATAACCCAAACCATAACTCTATCCCTAAACATAACCCTAACCCTAAACCTAACCCTCACCCAAACGCACACCCTAACCCTAACCCTAACCCTAACCCTAAACAAAACCCTAACCCTAACCTTAAACTAAACTTAACCATAACCCAAACACTAACCCTAACCCTAACACTAACCGTAATCCTAAACCTAACCCTAACCCAAACCCTAACCCTATCGCAAACCCTAACCCTAAACCTAAGCCTAACCCAAATCCTAACACTAACCCCAACTCTAACCCTAAACCAAACCCAAACCGAAACCCTAACCCTAACCCTAACCTAAACCCTAACCCTAAACCTAACAGTAACCCTAACCCAAACCCAAACCCTAATCCTGACACTAACCCTAGCCCTAAACCTAACACTCACCCTAACCCAAACGCAAACCCTAACCCTAAACCTAACCCTAACCCAAACCCTAACCCTAACCCTAACTTTAACCCAAACCCTAACCCTAACCCTAATCCTAACCCTAACCCTAACCCTAACCCAAACCATAACCTAAACCGTAATTGTAACCCTAACCCTAACCCTAACCCTAACATAAACACTAACCCTAACAATAACGCAAACCCAAACCCTAACCCTAACCCTAACGCAAACCGAAACCCTAACACTAACCCTAACCCAAACCATAACCCTAATCCTAACCCTAACCATAACCCAAATCCTAACCCTAAACCTAATCGTAACCCTAACCCTAACCCGAACCCGAACCCAAACACTAACCCTAACCGTAACCCTAAACCTAACACTAACCCTAATTCTAACCCTAACCCTAACCATAAACCATACCCTAATCCCAGGGTAGCTTTGAACTGATAATCCTCCTGACTCACCCCCAAGGCTTGAGTTGTACTTTTTTAAGAGCAAAGATTGGATTCAGCAACAATGAAAAAGGAAAATATTTTCCCTCATAGAGAACGATGCCCAAAGTAGTTTTCTGTTTCAAATGTAGCTTATAGTACTGAAGAATTCAATATCAATAATATGGTAATTTCTAGAAAGAATTACGTTGGTTATTTATGTAACCACGTGCAATCTGGCAAGAGCTGCAGGACTGGGAAGCAACCTTGGCATGACTTGACCAGGGAATGAGCACCTTCTCTGAAGCTGTGATAGACAGGCAGAGCTTTGCAACTGAGTGCTGAGAGCTATTGGTCAGTCTCCTGTCATTGGTGTCTGATGTGGGCAGGAGTGCTGAGGTCACAGAATCTTGGATTAAGATTCTGGAACTCCAAGAGGCAGTAACCTGGAAAAGCATTGTTTAGGGTGTTGCTAGGTGACAAAGCCCTGTCAGATGAGTTGCTGAAACGCAGAGGTCCTTGGTGGTAGGATCTAGTGTTTGGGTGACCAGTTTGGAGAGATTTAGTTGACTTTAGGTCAAAGATCTAGTGTTTGACAAAAAGAAGCAGCAAGGAGAAGATGGGAGGAGGAGGGGAGAATGTGGTGTGGCCTGCAGACAATGCCCTGAACCTCCACATAGTGTACCTCTACTACTAACCCTAATTGCCTACCTCTACTAACCCTAACGCTAACCCTAACCCTAACCCTAACCCTAACCCTAAACCTAACCTAACACTAACCCTATACCTAACCCTAATCCTAACCCAAACATTAAACCTAAAATTAACCCTAACCCTAACCCTAAGACTAAACCTAACCATAACCCAAACATTAACCCTAAACGTAACCCTAACCCTAGCCCAAACCCTAACCATAAACCTAACACTAACACAAACCCTAACCCTAACTCTAACCCAAACCCAAACCCTAACCCTATCCCTAACCCAAACAATAACACTAAACCTAACCCTAACCCAAACCCTAACCCTAAACCTAACCCTAACCCAAACCCTAAACCTAAAGCTAACCCAAACATTAACCCTAAACCTAACCCTAACCCAAACCCTAACCCTAAACCTAACACTAGCCCAAACCCTAACCCTAAAACTAACCCTAACACAAACCCTAAACCTAAGCCAAACCCAAACCCTAACCCTAACCCTAACCCTAACCCTAAACCTAACACTTACCAAAAACCTAACCCTAACCCTAACCCTAAACCTAAACCTAAGCCTATCAATAACCCA
The DNA here is from genome assembly GCA_035773235.1 of Eospalax fontanierii. Lineage (NCBI taxonomy): Eukaryota > Metazoa > Chordata > Mammalia > Rodentia > Spalacidae > Eospalax > Eospalax fontanierii. The sequence continues at coordinate 3,426,198 of JAJHUQ010000037.1, read as the reverse complement.
AACCCTAACCCTAACCCTAACCGTAACCCAAAACCTAAAGCTAACACTAAACCTAAACCTAACCCTAACCCAAACCCTAACCCTAAACCTAACCCTAACACAAAACCTAACCCTAACCCTAACCCTAACCAAAACCCAAATCCTAACGCTAACCCTAAGCATAACCCTAACCCTACCCCTAACCCTAACCTTAACCGAAGTCATAAACCTAACCCTATCCCTAAACACAACCCTAACCCAAACCTTAACCCTAAACCTGACCCTAACACTAACCCTAATCCTAACCCTAACACTAACCCTAAACCCGAACACTAAACCTGAATATAAACCTAACCCAAACCCAAACCCTAACACTAACCCTAACCCTAACTCTAATCCAAACCCACACCCTAACCCTATACCTAACCCTAAACCAAACCCAAACCCTAACACTGAACTGAACACTAACCCTAAACCTAACCCAAACCCAAACCGTAACCCTAAACCTAAATCTAAGAATAACCCAAACCCTAATCCTAACCCTAACCCAAACTCTAACCCTAACCCTAAACCTAACCCAAACCCAAACACAAACCCTAAACCTAATCCTAACCCAAACCCCAACTCTAAACCTAAACCTAACCCTAACCCAAACCCTAACCATAACCAGAATCCAAACCATAACACTATCCCTAAACCTAACCCTAACCCGAAACATAACCCTAACCCAAACGCACATGCTAACCCTAACCCTAACAGTAACCCTAAGCCTAACCCAAACCCTAACACTAAACCTAACCCTAACCCAAACCCTAACCCTAAACCTAATCCTAACCCTAACCCATACCCTAACCCTAACCCTAACCCTAACCCAAACCCTAACCCTAACCCTAACCCAAACGCAAACTCTAACCTAACCCTAACCCTAACCCTAACCCTAACCCTAACCCTAACCCTAACCCTAACCCTAACCATAACCATAACCATAACCCTAATCCTAACGCAAACCAAACCCTAATACTACCCCTAACCCTAAACCTAACCCTAAACCAAACCCAAACCCTAACCCTAAACCTAACCCTAACCCAAACCCTAAATATTACCAGAACACAAACCATAACTCTATCCCTAAACCTAACCCTAACCCTAAACCTAACCCTAACCCAAATGCACACCCTAACCCTAACCCTAGCCCAAACTCTAACCCTAAACCTAACCCTAAAACTAACACTAAAACTAACCCTAACACAAACGCAAACCCAGCGCAGCCCTAAACCTAACCCAAACTCTAACCGTAACCCTAACCGTAACTGTAACCCTAACCCTAAACTTAACACTAAACCAAACCCAAACCCTATACCTAACCCTAACCCTAACCCAAACATTAACCCTAAACCTATCCCTAACCCAAACCCTAACCCTAAACCTAATCCTAACACAAACCTTTACCCTAACCCTAACATAAACCCTAACCCTAACCATAACCCTAAATCTAAACCTAACCCTGACGCTAATTCTAACCCTAACCCTAACCATAACCATTACCATAACCCATACCCTAATCCCAGGGTAGCTTTGAACTGATAATCCTCCTGCCTCACCCACAAGAGTTGAATTGTACTTTTTTAAGAGCAAAGATTGGATTCAACAACAATGAAAAAGGAAAATATTTTCGCTCATAGAAAACGATGCCCAAAGTAGTTTTCTGATTCAAATGTAGCTTATACTACTTAAGAATCCAATATCAATAATATGGTAATTTCTAGAAAGAATGAGGTTGGTTATTTAGGTAACCACGTGCAATCCTGGCAAGAGCTGCAGGACTGGGAAGCAACCTTGGCATGACTTGACCAGGGGAGGAGCACCTGCTCTGAATCTATGATAGACAGGCAGAGCTTTGCAAGTGAGTGCTGAGGGCTATTGGTCAGTCTCCTGTCCTTGGTGTCTGATGTGAGCAGGAGTGCTGAGGTCACAGAATCTTGGACTAAGATTCTGGAACTCGAAGAGGCAGTGACTTGGCAAAGCATTGTTTAGGGTGTTGCTAGGTGACAAAGCCCTCTAAGATGAGTTGCTGAAACCAGACGTTTCTTGGTGGTAGGCTCTAGTGTTTGGGTGACCAGTTTGGAGAGATTTAATTGACTTTAGGTCAAAGTTCTAGTGTTTGACAAAAAGAAGCAGCCAGGAGAAGATGGGAGGAGGAGGGGAGAAGGTGGTGGGGCCTGCTGGCCCTGCCCAGGCCCTCCACAAACAGGATCTCTACTACTAAGCCTACCTCTCCTAACCCTAACCCTAACACTAACCCTAACCCTAAACCTAAACCTAACCTAACACTAACCCTATACCTAACCCTAACACTAACCCAAACATTAAACCTAAACCTAACACTAACCCTAACCCTAAGCCTAAACCTAACCCTAACACTAACCCTAACCCTATACCTAACCCTAACACTAACCCAAACATTAAACCTTAACCTAACACTAACCCTAACCCTAAGCCTAAACCTAACCATAACCCAAACCTTAACCCTAAACCTAACCCTAACACTAGCCCAAACCCTAACCCTAAACCTAACACTAACACCAACCCTAACCCTAACCCTAACCCAAACCCAAACCCTAAACCTAAACCTAACCCTAACACAAACCCTAACACTAAACCTAACCCTAGCCCAAACCCTAACCCTAATCCTAACCCTAACACAAACCCTAACCCTACCCTAACACAAACCCAAACCCTAACCCAGCCCTAAACCTAACGCAAACTCTTACCGTAACCCTAACCCTAACCCTAACCATAACACTTAACCTAACACTAAACCAAACCCTAACCGTATAACTAACCCTAACCCGAACCCAAACATTACCCCTAAACCTAACCCTAACCCAAACCCTAACCCTAAACCCAACCCTAACCCAAGCCCTAACCATAACAATAACCCTAACCCTAAAGCTAATCCAAATATTAACCTGAAACCTAAACCTAACCCAAACCCTAACCCTAAACCTAACCCTAACCCAAACTCAAAACCTAACCTAACCCTAACCGTAACCCAAACCCTAACCCTAACCCTAAACCTAATCCTAACCCAAACCCTAAGCCTAACGCTAACCCTAACCCTAACCCAAACCCAAACCCACACCCTAACCCTAACCCTAACCTTAACCCAAACCCAACCCCTATCCCTAACCCTAACCCAAACCCTAACCATAACCAGAACCCAAAACATAACTATATCCCTAAACCTAACCCTAAACCTAAACCTAACCCTAACCCAAACTCACACCCTAACCCTAACCCAAACCCTATACCTTTCCATAACCCTAACCCTAATCCTAACCCTAACCCTAACCCAAATCCTAACCTTATCGCAAACCCCCACCCTAAACCTAATCTAAACCCTAAACCTAACCCTAAAACAAACCCTAACCCTAAACCTAACACAAACCCAAACCCTAACCCAGCCCTAAACCTAACCCAAACTATAACCGTAACCCTAACCCGAACTCTAACCCTAACACTAAACCTAACACTAAACGAAACCCTAACCCTATACCTAACCCTAACCCTAACCCAAACATTACCCCTAAACCTAACCCTAACCCAAACCCTAACCCTAAACTTAACCCTAAAACAAACCCTAACCATAACCATAACCCTAACCCTAACCCAAACCCTAACCGTAAAGCTAATCCAAACATTAACCCTAAACCTAACCCTAATCCAAACCCTAACCCTAAACCTAACCCTAACCCAAAACCAAACCCTAAGCCTAACCCTAACCATAACCCAAACCCTAACCCTAACCCTAATCCTAACCCAAACCCAAACCCTAACCCTAACCCTACCCTAAACCAAATCCAAACCCAAACCCTAACCCTAACCCTAACATTAACCCAAACCCAACCCCTAACCCTAACCCTAACCCAAACCCTAACCATAAGCAGAACCCAAACCATAACTCTATCCCTAAACCTAAACCTAACCCTAAACCTAACCCTAAACCAAACGCACACTCTAACCCTAACCCTAACCCAAACCCTATACCTAACCCTAACCCTAAACCTAACACTCACCCTAACCCAAACGGAAACCCTAAACCTAACCCTAACCCTAACTCAAACCCTAACCCTAACCCTAAACCTAATCCTAACCCTAACCCTAACCCAAACCATAACCCTAATCCTAATCGTATCCCTAACCCTAAAACTAACCCTAACCCTAATTCTAAACCTAACCCTAACCATAACCATAAACATAACCATAACCCATAACCTAATCCGAGGGTAGCCTTGAACTGATAATCCTCCTGCCTCACCCCCAAGAGTTGAGTTGTACTTTTTTAAGAGCAAAGATTGGATTCAGCAACAATGAAAAAGGAAAATATTTTCCCTCATAGAAAACGATGTCCAAAGTAGTTTTCTGATTCAAATGTAGCTTATAGTACTTAAGAATCCAATATCAATAATATGGTAATTTCTAGAAAGAATGAGGTTGGTTATTTATGTAACCACGTGCAATCCTGGCAAGAGCTGCAAGACTGGGAAGCAACCTTGGCATGACTTGACCAGGGGAGGAGCACCTGCTCTGAACCTATGATAGACAGGCAGAGCTCTGCAAGTGAGTGCTGAGTGCTATTGGTCAGTCTCCTGTCATTGGTGTCTGATGTGGGCAGGAGTGCTGAGGTCAGAGAATCTTGAACTAAGATTCTGGAACTCCAAGAGGCAGTGACCAGGCAAACATTGTTTAGGGTGTTGCTAGGTGACAAAACCCTCTCAGGGGAGTTGCTGAAACACAGAGGTTTCTTGGTGGTAGGCTCTAGTGTTTGGGTGACAAGTTTGGAGAGATTTAGTTGACTTTAGGTCAAAGATCTAGTGTTTGACAAAAAGAAGCAGCAAGGAGAAGATGGGAGGAGGAGGGGAGAATGTGGTGTGGCCTGCTGACAATGCCCTGAACCTCCACATAGTGTACCTCTACTACTAACCCTAATTGCCTACCTCTACTAACCCTAACGCTAACCCTAACCCTAACCCTAACCCTAACCCTAAACCTAACCTAACACTAACCCTATACCTAACCCTAATCCTAACCCAAACATTAAACCTAAAATTAACCCTAACCCTAAACCTAAGACTAAACCTAACCATAACCCAACCATTAACCCTAAACGTAGCCCTAACCCTAGCCTTACCCCTTACCATAAACCTAACACTAACACAAACCCTAAGCCTAATCCTAACCCAAACCCAAACCCTAACCCTTACCCTAACCCAAACATTAACACTCAACCCAACCCGAACCCAAAACCTAACCCTAAACCTAACCCTAACCCAAACCCTAAACCTAAAGCTAACCCAAACATTAACCCTAAACCTAACCCTAACCCAAACCCTAACCCTAAACCTAACACTAGCCCAAACCCTAACCCTAAAACTAACCCTAACACAAACCCTAAACCTAAGCCAAAACCAAACCCTAACCCTAACCCTAACCCTAACCCTAAACCTAACACTTACCCAAAACCTAACCCTAACCCTAACCCTAAACCTAAACCTAAGCCTATCAATAACCCAAACCCTAACCCTAACCCTAACCGTAACCCAAAACCTAAACCTAACACAAAACCTAAACCTAACCCTAACCCAAACCCTAACCCTAAACCTAACCCTAACACAAAACCTAACCCTAACCCTAACCCTAACCAAAACCCAAATCCTAACCCTAACCCTAACCCATACCCTAACCGTAACACTAACCCTAACCCTAACCCTAACCCTAACCCTAAAACTAACCCTAACCCTAACCCTAACCCAAACATTAATCCTAACCCTAACCCTAACCCAAAGCCTAACCCTAAACCTAACCCTAACCCAAACCCTAACCCTATCCCAAACCCAAACCCTAACCCTATGTCTAATCCTAACCCTAACCCTAACCCTAACCCTAACCGAACTCATAAACCTAACCCTATCCCTAAACACAACCCTAACCCAAACCTTAACCCTAAACCTGACCCTAACACTAACCCTAATCCTAACCCTAACCCTAACCCTAAACCCGAACACTTAACCTGAACATAAACCAAACCCAAACCCTAACCCTAACACTAACCCTAACCCTAACTCTAATCCAAACCGACACCCTAACCCTATACCTAATCCTAAACCAAACCCAAACCCTAACACTGAACTTAACACTAACCCTAACCCTAAGCCAAACCCAAACCGTAAACCTAAACCTAAACCTAAGAATAACCCAAACCCTAATCCTAACCCTAACGCAAACCCTAACCCTAACCCTTAACTTAACCCAAACCCAAACACTAACCCTAAACCTAATCCTAACCCAAACCCAAACCCTAAACCTAACCCTAACTCTAACCCAAACCCTAACCATAACCAGAATCCAAACCATAACACTATCCCTAAACCTAACCCTAACCCTAAACATAACACTAACCCAAACGCACACGCTAACCTAACCCTAACCCTAACCCTAACCCTAACCCAAACCCTAACACTAACCCTAACCCTAACCCAAACCCTAACTCTAACCCTAACCCTAAACCTAACCCTAACCGTAACCCTAACCCTAAACGTAATCATAACGCAAAACAAACCCTAATACTAACCCTAACCCTAAACCTAACCAGAAACCAAACCCAAACCCTAACCCTAAACCTAACCCTAACCCAAACCCTAACCATAAACAGAACACAAACCATGACTCTACCCGTAAACCTAACCCTAACCCTAACCCAAATGCACACCGTAACCCTAAACCTAAACCTATCCCATACCCTAAACGTTACCCTAATCGTAACCCTAACCCTAACCCTAAACCTAACAAAAACATTAACCATAACCATAACCGTAACCCAAACATTAACCCTAAACCTAACCCTAACTCAAACCCGACCCCTAAACCTAACCCTAACCCAAACCGTAAACCTATCCCAAACCCAAACACTAACCCTAAGCCTAATCCTAACCCTAACCCTAACCCTAACCCTAACCGAACCCATAAACCTAACCCTATCCCTAAAAACAAACCTAACCCAAACCTTAACCCTAAACCTGACCCTAACCCTAACCCTAACCCTAACCCTAACCCTAACCCTAACCCTAACCCTAAACCTAACCCTAACCCAAACCCTAACTGTAACCCTAACCCTAACCCAAACTCAAACCCTAACCCTAACCCTAACCCTAACCCAAACGCAAACTCTAAACCTAACCCTAACCCTAAGCCTAACCCTAACCCTAACCCTAATCCTAACGCAAACCAAACCCTAATACTAACCCTAACCCTAAACCTAACCCTAAACCAAAAGCAAACCCTAACCCTAAACCTAACCCTAACCCAAACCCTAACCATAACCAGAACACAAAACATAACTCTATCCCTAAACCTAACCCTAAGCCTAAACCTAACCCTAACCCAAATGCACACCCTAACCCTAACCCTAGCCCAAACCCTAACCCTAAACCTAACCCTAACACAAACCCTAAAACTAACCCTAACACAAACGCAAACCCAGCCCAGCCCTAAACCTAACCCAAACTCTAACCGTAACCCTAACCATAACCCTAACCCTATCCCTAACCCTAACACTAAACCAAACCCAAACCCTATACCTAACCCTAACCCTAACCTAAACATTAACCCTAAACCTAACCCTAACCCAAACCCTAACCCTAAACCTAATCCTAACACAAACCTTAACCCTAACCCTAACACAAACCCTAACCCTAACCCTAACCCTAAATCTAAACCTAACCCTAACCCTAATTCTAACCCTAACCATAACCATAACCATAACCCATACCCTAATCCCAGGGTAGCCTTGAACTGATAATCCTCCTGCCTCACCCCCAAGAGTTGAGTTGTACTTTTTTAAGAGCAAAGATTGGATTCAGCAAAAATGAAAAAGGAAAATATTTTCCCTCATAGAAAACGATGCCCAAAGTAGTTTTCTGATTCAAATGTAGCTTATAGTGCTTAAGAATCCAATATCAATAATATGGTAATTTCTAGAAAGAATGAGGTTGGTTATTTAGGTAACCACGTGCAATCCTGGCAAGAGCTGCAGGACTGGGAAGCAACCTTGGCATGACTTGACCAGGGGAGGAGCACTTGCTCTGAAGCTATGATAGACAGGCAGAGCTTTGCAAGTGAGTGCTGAGGGCTATTGGTCAGTCTCCTGTCATTGGTGTCTGATGTGAGCAGGAGTGCTGAAGTCACAGAATCTTGGACTAAGATTCTGGAACTCCAAGAGGCAGTGACTTGGCAAAGCATTGTTTAGGGTGTTGCTAGGTGACAAAGCCCTCTAAGATGAGTTGCTGAAACACAGAGGTTTCTTTGTGGTAGGCTCTAGTGTTTGGGTGACCAGTTTGGAGAGATTTAGTTGACTTTAGGTCAATGTTCTAGTGTTTGACAAAAAGAAATAGCCAGGAGAAGATGGGAGGAGGAGGGGAGAAGGTGGTGTGGCCTGCTGGCCCTGCCCGGGCCCTCCACAAACAGGACCTCTACTACTAAGCCTACCTCTACTAACCCTAACCCTAACCCTAACCCTAACCCTAAACCTAACCTAACACTAACCCTATACCTAACCCTAACACTAACCCAAACATTAAACCTAAACCTAACCCTAACCCTAACCCTAAGCCTAAACCTAACCATAACCCAAAATTTAACCCTAAACCTAACCCTAACCCTAGCCCAAATCCAAAACCTAAGCCTAACAATAACCCAAAACCTAACCGTAAACCTAACCGTAACCCAAACCCTAACCCTAAACCTAACCCTAACGCAAACCCTAACCCTAAACCTAACCCTAACACAAAACCTAACCCTAACCCTAACCCTAACCCAAACCCAAATCCTAACCCTAAACCTAAACGTATCCCATACCCTAAACGTTACCCTAACCGTAACCATAACCCTAACACTAACCCTAACAAAAATATTAACCCTAACCATAACCGTAACCCAAACATTAACCCTAAACCTAACCCTAACTCAAACCCTACCCCTAAACCTAACCCTAACCCAAACCGTAAACCTATCCCAAACCCAAACACTAACCCTAAGCCTAACCCTAACCCTAACCGAACCCATAAACCTAACCCTATCCCTAAAAACAACCCTAACCCAAACCTTAACCCTAAACCTGACCCTAACATTAACCCTAACCCTAACCCTAACCCTAACCCTAAACCCGAACACTAAACCTGAACATAAACCTAACCCAAACTCTAACCCTAACACTAACCCTACCCTAACTCTAATCCAAACCCACACGCTAACCCTATACCTAACCCTAAACCAAACCCAAACCCTAACACTGAACTTAACACTAACCCTAACCCTAACCCAAACCAAACACTAACCCTAACCCTAAACCTAACAATAACCCAAACCCTAACCCAAAAGCTAACCCTAAGCCTAACCCAAACCCAAATCCTAACCCTAAACCTAACCCTAACCCAAACCCAAACCCTAACACAAACATTGACCCTAAACCTAACCCTAACACAAACGCTAACCCTAAACCTAACCCGAACCCAAACCCAATCCCTAACCCTAACCCTAACCCTAACCCTAACCCAAACATTAACCCTAAACGTAACCTTAACCCAAACCCTAACCATAAACCTAACCCTAACCCAAACCCTAACCCCAACCGTTATCCTAACCCAAACGCAAACCCTAACACTAACACTAACCCTAACCCAAACTCAAACACAAACCCTAACCCTAACCCTAATCCTAACCCTAACCCTAACCCAAACCATCACACTAACCCTAACCCTAACCCGAACCCTAATCCAAACACTAACCCTAACCCTAACCTTAAACCTAACCCTAACCCTAATTCTAACCCTAAACCTAACCATAAACAATACCCTAATTCCAGGGTAGCCTAGAACGGATAATGCTCCTGCCTCACCCACAAGACTTGATTTGTACTTTTTTAAGAGCAAAGATTGGATTCAGCAACAATGAAAAAGGAAAATATTTTCCCTCAGAGAGAACGATGCCCAAAGTAGTTTTCTGATTCAAATGTAGTTTATAGTACTGAAGAATCCAATATCAATAATATGGTAATTTCTAGAAAGAATGAGGTTGGTTATTGAGGTAACAACGTGCAATATTGGCAAGAGCTGCAGGACTAGGAAGCAACCTTGGCATGACTTGACCAGGGGAGGAGAAACTGCTCTGAAGATGTGATAGACAGGCAGAGCTTTTTAAGTGAGTGCAGAGTGCTATTGTTCAGTCTCCTGTCATTGGTGTCTGATGTGGGCAGGAGTGCTGAGGTCACAGAATCTTGGACTAAGATTCTGGAACTCCAAGAGGCAGTGACCTGGCAAAGCATTGTTTAGGGTGTTGCTAGGTGACAAAGCCCTGTCAGATGAGTTGCTGAAACACAGAGCTTTCTTGGTGGTAGGCTCTATTGTTTGGGTGACCAGTTTGGAGAGATTTAGTTGACTTTAGGTCAAAGTTCTAGTGATTGACAAAAAGAAGCAACCAGGAGAAGACGGAAGGAGGAGGGGAGAAGGTGGTGTGGCCTGCTGGCCCTGCCCAGGCCCTCCACATACAGGACCTCTACTAAAACGACTACCTCTACTAACCCTGACCCTAATCCTAACCATAACCCTAACCTAACACTAACCGTATACCTAAACCTAACCCTAACCCAAACATTAACCCTAAACCTAACCCTAACCCAAACACTAAGCCTAAACCTAACCCTAACCCAAACCCTAACCCTAATCCTAACCCTAACCCTAACCCTAACCCTAACCCTAACTAACCCTAACCCTAACCCAAACCCTAACCGTAACCAGAACCCAAACCATAACTCTATTCCTAAACCTAACCCTAACCATAAACCTAACCCTAACCCAAACGCACACCCTAACCCTAAACCTAACGCTAACCCTAACGAAAACCCAAATCCTAACCTTAACTTAAATTTAACCCTAACCCAAACGCTAACCCTAACCCTAATCCAAACCATAACCCTAATCCTAACCCTAACCCTAACCCTAACAAACACCCAAACCCTAAACCTAACCCTAACAGAAAACTTATCCCTAACCCTAACCCTAACCCTAACCCAAACCCTAACCCTAACCCTAACCCTAAACCAAAACCAAATCCTAACACTAAACTTAACACTAACCTTAACCAAAACCCAAACCCAAACCATAACCTAACCCTAACCCTAACAATAACCCAAACCCTAACCCAAACCCTAATCCTAACCATAACCCTAACCCAAACCCAAACCTAACCGTAACCCTCACCCAAACCATAACCCTAATCCTAACCCTAACCTTAACACAAACCCTAACCCTAACCCTAACCCTAAACCTAACCCAAACCCTAACACTAACCCTAACCCTAACCCAAACCCTAACCCTAACCCTAACCCTAAACCTAACACAAACCCTAACCCTAACCCTAACCCTAACCCTAACACAAACCCTAACACTAACCCTAACCATAACCAGAACCCAAACCATAACTCTATCCCTAAACATAACCCTAACCCTAAACCTAACCCTAACATAAACGCACACCCTTACCTTAAACCTAACTCTAACCCTAACCCTAACCCTAAACCTAACCCAAATATTAACCCTAAACCTAAAACTAACCCAAACCCTAACCCTAAACCAAACCCTAAACCTAAACCTAACCATAATACAAACCCTAACCCTAAGCCTAACCCAAACCCAACCCCTAACTCTAACCCAAACGCAAACCCATCCGTAACCCTAACCCTAACCCTAACCCAAACATTAACCCTAAACCTAACCACAACCCAAACCCTAAACCTAAACCTAACCCTAACCCAAACCCTAACCCTAAACCTAACCCTAACACAAAACCTAAACCTAACGCTAACCCTAACCCTAACAGAAATCCAAACCCTAACGCTATCGCAAACCGTAACCCTAAACCTAAGCCTAACAAAAATCCTAACACTAACCCCAACCCTAACCCTAAACCAAACCCAAACCGAAACACTCACCCTAACCTTAACCTAAACCCTACCCCTAACCCTAACATTAACCCTAACCCAAACACAAACCCTAATCCTAACACTAAACCTAACCCTAATCCTAAACAAAACCCTAACCCTAACCCTACCTATAACCCAAACCCTAACCCTAACCCTAATCCTAACCCTAATGCTAACCCAAACAATAAAACTAACCCTAATCGTAACCCTAACCCTAACCCGAACCCTAACCCTAAGCCTAAATCTAACCCTAACCCTAATTCTAACCCTAACCATAACCATAACCCACACCCTAACACTAACCCTAACCCTAACCCTAACCCAAACATTAATCCTAAACCTAACCCAAACCCAAGCCATAAACCTAAACCCTACCCTAACCCAAACCCTAACAATAACCTTAACACTAACCCTAACCTAACCCTAATCCTAACCCTAACCCTAACCCTAATCCTAACCCAACCCATAAACCTAACCCTATCGCTAAACACAACCCTAACCCAAACCTTAACCCTACCCCTAACACTAACCCTAACTGTCAACCTAACCCTAACCGTAACCTTTAAATCCTAAGACTAAACCTGAACTTAAACCTAACCCAAACCCTAACCCTAACAGTAACCCTAACCCTAACCCTAATCCAAACCCACACCCTAACCCTAACCCTAACCCTAAACCAAACCCAAATGCTAACCCTAAACTTAACACTAACCCTAATCCTAAACCAAACCCAAACTCTAACCCTAACCCTAACCCTAACAATAACCCAAACCCTAACCCTTACCCTAACCCAAACCCTAACCCTAACCCTAACCCAACTCAAACCCTAATCCTAACCCTAACAATAACCCAAACCTAACCATAACCAGAACCCAAACCATAACTCTATCCCTAAACCTAACCCTAACCCGAAACCTAATCCTAACCCAAACGCACACCCTAACCCTAAACCTAACCCTAACCCTAACCCTAACCCTAACCCTAACACTAACCCTAACACTAACCCTAACCATAACCCAAACCGAAACCCTAACCCTAAACCTAACCCAAACCATAATCCTAATCCTAACCCTAACGCTAACCCAACCCTAACCCTAACCCTAACACAAACCCTAACCCTGACCCTAAACCTAACACAAACCTTAACACTAACCCTAACCCTAACCCGAATCCTAACCCTAACCCTAACCCTAACCCTAACACAAACCCTAACCCTAACCCTAAACCTAACACTAACCCTAACCCTAACCCAAACCATAATCCTAATCCTAACCCTAACCCTAACCCAAACCCTAACCCTAACCCTAACACAAACCCTAACCCTGACCCTAAACCTAACACTAACCCTAACCCTAAATCGAATCCTAACCCTAACCCTAACCCTAACCCTAACACAAACCTTAACCCTAACCCTAAACCTAACACAAACCCTAACACTAACCCTAACCCTAACCCAAACCCTAACCCTGACCCTAACCCTAACGCAAACCCAAACCCAAACCCTAACCATAACCCTAACCCTAACCTTAAACCTAACACAAACTCTAACACTAACCCTAAACCTAATACAAACCCTAACCCAAACCCTAACCATAACCCTAACCCTAACCCAAACCATAACCCTAATCCTAACCCTAACCCTAAGCCAAATCCTAACCCTAACACTAACCCTAACGCAAACACAAACCCTAACCCTAACCCTAACCCAAACCATAACCCTAATCCTAAACCTAACCTTAACCCAAACCCTAACCCAAACCCTAACCCTAACACAAACCCTAAGCCTAAACCTAACACAAACCCTAACACTAACCCTGACCCTAACCCAAACCATAATCCTAATCCTAATCCTAACCCAAAACCAAACCCTAAACCTAAACCTAACCCTAACCCAAAACCTAACCATAAGCAGAATCCAAACCATAACACTATCCCTAAACCTAACCCTAACCCTAAAACTAACCCTAACCCAAACGCACACCCTAACCCTAACCCTAACTCTAACCCTAACCCAAACCCTAACACTAACCGTAACCCTAAACCAAACCATAACTCTAACCCTAACCCTAACCCAAACCCAAACCCTAACCTAACCCTAACCCTAACAATAACCCAAACCCTAACCCTAACCCTAACCCAAAACCTAACCCTAAACCTAACCCACACCCCAACCCAAACCCAAAACCTAACTGTAACCGTCACCCAAACCATAACCCTAATCCTAAAACCAACCCTAACCCAAACCCTAACCGTAACCCTAACCCTAACACAAACCCTAACCCTAATCCTAACCCTAACCCTAACACTAATCCTAACGCAAACCAAATCCTAACACTAACCCTACCCTAACCCTAACCCAAACCCAAACCCTAACTCGAAAACCTAACCCTAACCCAAACCCTAACCATAACCAGAACACAAACCATAACTCTATCCCTAAACCTAACCCTAACCCTAAACCTAACCCTAACCCAAAAGCACACTCTAACCCTAACCCTAACCCTAACCCAAACCCTAACCATAACCTTAAACATTAACTTAACCCTAACCCAAATGGTAACCCTGACCCTAACCCTAACCCTAACCTTAATCCAAATCCTAACCTTATCGCAAACCCTCACCCTAAACCTAACCTAAACCCTAACCCTAACCCTAACACTAACCCTAACCCAAACCCAAACCCTAATCCTAACACTAACCCTAACCCTAACACTCACCCGAACCCCAACGGAAACCCTAAACCTAACCCTAACCCTAACTCAAACCCTAACCCTAACCCTAAGCCTAAATCTAAACCTAACCCTAACCCTAATTCTAACCCTAACCCTAACCATAACCATAACCATAACCCATACCCTAATCCCAGGGTAGCCTAGAACTGATAATCCTCCTGCCTCACCCCCAAGAGTTGAGTTGTACTTTTTTAAGAGCAAAGATTGGATTCAGCAACAATGAAAAAGGAAAATATTTTCCCTCATAGAAAACGATGTCCAAAGTAGTTTTCTGATTCAAATGTAGCTTATAGTACTTAAGAATCCAATATCAATAATATGGTAATTTCTAGAAAGAATTAGGTTGGTTATTTAGGTAACCACGTGCAATTCTGGCAAGAGCTGCAGGACTGGGAAGCAACCTTGGCATGACTTGACCAGGGGAGGAGCACCTGCTCTGAAGCTATGATAGACAGGCAGAGCTTTGCAAGTGAGTGCTGAGTGCTATTGGTCAGTCTCCTGTCACTGGTGTCTGATGTGAGCAGGAGTGCTGAGGTCACAGACTCTTGGACTAAGATTCTGGAAGTCCAAGAGGCAGTGAACAGGCAAAGCATTGTTTAGGGTGTTGCTGGGTGACAAAGCCCTCTCAGATGAGTTGCTGAAACACAGAGGTTTCTTGGTGGTAGGCTCTAGTGTTTGGGTGACCAGTTTGGAGAGATTATAGTAGACTTTAGGTCAAAGTTCTAGTGTTTGACAAAAAGAAGCAGCCAGGAGAAGATGGGAGGAGGAGGGGAGAAGATGGTGTGGCCTCCTGGCCCTGCCCAGGCCCTCCACATACAGGACCTCTACTAAAACGCCTACCTCTACTAAAGCTGACCCTAATCCTAACCTTAAACCTAACCATAACCCTAACCTAACACTAACCCTATACCTAACCCTAACGCTAACCCAAACATTAATCGTAAACCTAACCCTAACCCAAGCCATAAGCCTAAACCTAACCCTAAACCAAACCCTAACAATAACCTTAACCCTAACCCTAAGCTAACCCTAATCCTAACCCTAACCCTAACGGTAATCCTAACCCTATCCCTAAACACAACCCTAACCCAAACCTTAAACTTAACCCTAACACTAACCCTAACCGTAAACCTAACCATAACCCACACCCTAACACTAACCCTAACCCTAACCCTAACCCAAACATTAATCCTAAACCTAACCCAAACCCAAGCCATAAGCCTAAACCCTACCCTAACCCAAACCCTAACAATAACCTTAACCCTAACCCTAACCTAACCCTAATCCTAACCCTAACCCTAACCCTAATCCTAACCCAACCCATAAACCTAACCCTATCGCTCAACACAACCCTAACCCAAACCTTAACCCTACCCCTAACACTAACCCTAACTGTCAACCTAACCCTAACCCTAACCTTAAATCCTAAGACTAAACCTGAACTTAAACCTAACCCAAACCCTAACCCTAACAGTAACCCTAACCCTAACCCTAATCCAAACCACACCCTAACCCTAACCCTAACCCTACACCAACCCCAAATCCTAACCCTAAACTTAACACTAACCCTAATCCTAAACCAAACCCAAACTCTAACCCTAACCCTAACCCTAACAATAACCCAAACCCTAACCCTTACCCTAACCCAAACCCTAACCCTAACCCTAACCCAACTCAAACCCTACTCCTAACCCTAACCACAACCCAAACCCAACCATAAACAGAACCCAAACCATAACTCTATCCCTAAACCTAACCCTAACCCGAAACGTAATCCTAACCCAAACGCACACCCTAACCCTAACCCTAACCCTAACCCTAACCCTAGCCCTAACCCTAACCCTAAACCTAACCCTAAACCTAACCCTAACACAAACACAAACACTAACCCTAACCCTAACCCAAACACTAACCCTAACCCTAACCCTAAACCAAAACCAAACCCTAACACTAAACTTAACACAAACCCTAACCTTAACCCAAACCCAAACCCTAACCTAACCCTAACCCTAACAATAACCCAAACCCTAACCCTAACACTAACCCTAACCCAAACACTAACCCTAACCCTAACCCTAAACCAAAACCAGACCCTAACACTAAACTTAACACAAACCCTAACCTTAACCCAAACCCAAACCCTAACCTAACCCTAACCCTAACCCTAACCCAAACCATAATCCTAATCCTAACCCTAACCCTAAACCAAACCCTAACCCTAACCCTAACCCTAACCCTAACACAAACCCTAACCCTGACCCTAAACCTAACACAAACCCTAACACTAACCCTAACCCTAACCCGAATCCTAACCCTAACCCTAACCCTAACCCTAACACAAACCTTAACCCTAACCCTAAACCTAACACAAACCCTAACACTAACCCTAACCCTAACCCAAACCCTAACCTAACCCTAACCCTAACAATAACCCAAACACTAACCCTAACACTAACCCTAACCCTAACCCAAACCCAAATCCTAACCCTAACCCTAACCCACACCCTAATCCTAATCCTAACCCTAACGCTAACCCAACCCTAAACCTAACCCTAACCCTAACCCTAACACAAACCCTAACCCTGACCCTAAACCTAACACAAACCCTAACACTAACCCTAACCTAACCCTAATCCTAACCCTAACCCTAACGGTAATCCTAACCCAACCCATAAACCTAACCCTATCCCTAAACAAAACCCTAACCCAAACCTTAAACTTAACCCTAACACTAACCCTAACCGTAAACCTAACCATAACCCACACCCTAAAACTAACCCTAACCCTAACCCTAACCCAAACATTAATCCTAAACCTAACCCAAACCCAAGCCATAAGCCTAAACCTAACCCTAACCCAAACCCTAACAATAACCTTAACCCTAACCCTAACCTAACCCTAATCCTAACCCTAACCCTAACCCTAATCCTAACCCCACCCATAAACCTAACCCTATCGCTAAACACAACCCTAACCCAAACCTTAACCCTACCCCTAACACTAACCCTAACTGTCAACCTAACCCCAACCCTAACCTTAAAACCTAAGACTAAACCTGAACTTAAACCTAACCCAAACCCTAACCCTAACAGTAACCCTAACCCTAACCCTAATCCAAACCCACACCCTAACCCTAAACCAAACCCAAATGCTAACCCTAAACTTAACACTAACCCTAATCCTAAACCAAACCCAAACTCTAACCCTAACCCTAACCCTAATCCAAACCCACACCCTAACCCTAACCCTAACCCTAAACCAAACCCAAATGCTAACCCTAAACTTAACACTAACCCTAATCCTAAACCAAACCCAAACTCTAACCCTAACCCTAACCCTTACCCTAACCCAAACCCTTACCCTAACCCTAACCCAACTCAAACCCTAATCCTAACCCTAACAATAACCCAAAACCTAACCATAACCAGAACCCAAACCATAACTCTATCCCTAAATCTAACCCTAACCCGAAACCTAATCCTAAACCAAACGCACACCCTAACTCTAATCCTGACCCTAACCCTAACCCTAACCCTAACACTAACCCTAACACTAACCCTAACGCTAACCCAAACAGAAACCCAAACCCTAAACCTAACCCAAACCATAATCCTAATCCTAACCCTAACGCTAACCCAACCCTAACCCTAACCCTAACCCCAACCCTAACACAAACCATAACCCTGACCCTAAACCTAACACAAACCCTAACACTAACCCTAACCCTAACCCGAATCCTAACCCTAACCCTAACCCTAACCCTAACACAAACCCTAACCCTAACCCAAATCCTAAACCTAACACTAACCCTAACCCTAACCCAAACCATAATACTAATCCTAACCCTAACCCTAACCCAAACCCTAACCCTAACCCTAACCCTAACTCTAACACAAACCCTAACCCTGACCCTAAACCTAACACAAACCCTAACACTAACCCTAACCCTAAATCGAAACCTAACCCTAACCCTAACCCTAACCCTAACACAAACCTTAACCCTAACCCTAAACCTAACACAAACCCTAATTCTAACCCTAACCCTAACCCAAACCCTAACCCTGACCCTAACCCTAACGCAAACCCAAACCCAAACCCTAACCATAACCCTAACCCTAACCTTAAACCTAACACAAACTCTAACACTAACCCTAAACCTAATACAAACCCTAACCCAAACCCTAACCATAACCCAAACCCTAACCCAAACCATAACCCTAATCCTAACCCTATCCCTAACCCAAATCCTAACCCTAACACTAACCCTAACGCAAACACAAACCCTAACCCTAACCCTAACCCAAACCATAACCCTAATCCTAAACCTAACCTTAACCCAAACCCTAACCCAAACCCTAACCCTAACACAAACCCTAAGCCTAAACCTAACACAAACCCTAACACTAACCCTGACCCTAACCCAAACCATAATCCTAATCCTTATCCTAACCCAAAACCAAACCCTAAACCTAAACCTAACCCTAACCCAAAACCTAACCATAAGCAGAACCCAAACGATAACACTATCCCTAAACCTAACCCTAACCCTAAAACTAACCCTAACCGAAACGCACACCCTAACCCTAACCCTAACTCTAACCCTAACCCAAACCCTAACACTAACCGTAACCCTAAACCAAACCATAACTCTAACCCTAACCCTAACCCAAACCCAAACCCTAACCTAACCCTAACCCTAACAATAACCCAAACCCTAACCCTAACCCTAACCCAAAACCTAACCCTAAACCTAACCCACACCCCAACCCAAACTCAAAACCTAACTATAACCCTCACCCAAACCATAACCCTAATCCTAAAACCAACCCTAACCCAAACCCTAACTGTAACCCTAACCCTAACACAAACCCTAACCCTAACCCTAACCCTAACCCTAACACTAATCCTAACGCAAACCAAATCCTAACACTAACCCTACCCTAACCCTAACCCAAACCCAAACCCTAACTCGAAAACCTAACCCTAACCCAAACCCTAACCATAACCAGAACACAAACCATAACTCTATCCCTAAACCTAACCCTAACCCTAAACCTAACCCTAACCCAAAAGCACACCCTAACCCTAACCCTAACCCTAACCCAAACCCTAACCCTAACCTTAAACATTAACTTAACCCTAACCCAAATGGTAACCCTAACACTAACCCTAACCCTAACCTTAATCCAAATCCTAACCTTATCGCAAACCCTCACCCTAAACCTAACCTAAACCCTAACCCTAACCCTAACACTAACCCTAACCCAAACCCAAACCCTAATCCTAACACTAACCCTAACCCTAACACTCACCCGAACCCCAACGGAAACCCTAAACCTAACCCTAACCCTAACTCAAACCCTAACCCTAACCCTAAGCCTAAATCTAAACCTAACCCTAACCCTAATTCTAACCCTAACCCTAACCCTAACCATAACCATAACCATAACCCATACCCTAATCCCAGGGTAGCCTAGAACTGATAATCCTCCTGCCTCACCCCCAAGAGTTGAGTTGTACTTTTTTAAGAGCAAAGATTGGATTCAGCAACAATGAAAAAGGAAAATATTTTCCCTCATAGAAAACGATGTCCAAAGTAGTTTTCTGATTCAAATGTAGCTTATAGTACTTAAGAATCCAATATCAATAATATGGTAATTTCTAGAAAGAATTAGGTTGGTTATTTAGGTAACCACGTGCAATTCTGGCAAGAGCTGCAGGACTGGGAAGCAACCTTGGCATGACTTGACCATGGGAGGAGCACCTGCTCTGAAGCTATGATAGACAGGCAGAGCTTTGCAAGTGAGTGCTGAGTGCTATTGGTCAGTCTCCTGTCACTGGTGTCTGATGTGAGCAGGAGTGCTGAGGTCACAGACTCTTGGACTAAGATTCTGGAAGTCCAAGAGGCAGTGACCTGGCAAAGCATTGTTTAGGGTGTTGCTGGGTGACAAAGCCCTCTCAGATGAGTGGCTGAAACACAGAGGTTTCTTGGTGGTAGGCTCTAGTGTTTGGGTGACCAGTTTGGAGAGATTATAGTAGACTTTAGGTCAAAGTTCTAGTGTTTGACAAAAAGAAGCAGCCAGGAGAAGATGGGAGGAGGAGGGGAGAAGATGGTGTGGCCTCCTGGCCCTGCCCAGGCCCTCCATATACAGGACCTCTACTAAAACGCCTACCTCTACTAAAGCTGACCCTAATCCTAACCTTAAACCTAACCATAACCCTAACCTAACACTAACCCTATACCTAACCCTAACCCTAACCCAAACATTAATCGTAAACCTAACCCTAACCCAAGCCATAAGCCTAAACCTAACCCTAACCCAAACCCTAACAATAACCTTAACCCTAACCCTAACCTAACCCTAATCCTAACCCTAACCCTAACGGCAATCCTAACCCTATCCCTACACACAACCGTAACCCAAACCTTAAACTTAACCCTAACACTAACCC
>JAJHUQ010000037.1:3380000-3400000 GCA_035773235.1 Eospalax fontanierii | reverse complement strand
AACCCTAGCCCAAACCCTAACCCTAAACCTAACCCTAACACAGACCCTAACCCTAACCAAACTCTAACCGTAACCCTAACCCTAACCCTAACCCTAACCCTAAAACTGACACTAAGCCAAACCCTAACCCTAACCCTAAACCTAACCCTAAACATAAGCCTAAAAATAACTCAAACCCTAACCGTAAACCTAACCGTAACCGAAACCCTAACCCTAACCTAACCCTAACACAAAACCTAACCCTAACCCTAACCCTAACCCTAACCCAAACCCAAACCCTAACCCTAACCCTAACCCAAACCATAACCCTAATCCTAACCCTAACCCTAACCCTAACCCAAACCCTAACCCTAACACAACCCCTAACTCTAACCCTAAACCTAACACAAACCCCAACCCAAACCCTAACCCTAACCCTAACCCTAACCCTAACCCAAACTGTAACCCGAACCCTAACCCAAACCAAACCCTGACCCTAACCCTAACACTACCCCAAACCAAACCCTAACACTAACCTTAACCCTAACCCTAATCCAAATCCAAACCCTAAAGCTAACCCTAACCCAAACCCTAACCATAACCATAACCCAAACCATAACTCTATCCCTAAACATAACCCTAACCCTAAACCTAACCCTCACCCAAATGCACACCCTAACCCTAACCCTAACCCTAACCCTAAACAAAACCCTAACCCTAACCTTAAACTAAACTTAACCATAACCCAAACGCTAACCCTAACCCTAACACTAACCGTAATCCTAAACCTAACCCTAACCCAAACCCTAACCCTATCGCAAACCCTAACCCTAAACCTAAGCCTAACCCAAATCCTAACACTAACCCCAACTCTAACCCTAAACCAAAGCCAAACCGAAACCCTAACCCTAACCCTAACCTAAACCCTAACCCTAAACCTAACAGTAACCCTAACCCAAACCCAAACCCTAATCCTGACACTAACCCTAGCCCTAATCCTAACACTCACCCTAACCCAAACGCAAACCCTAACCCTAACCCTAACCCTAACCCAAACCCTAACCCTAACCCTAACTTTAACCCAAACCCTAACCCTAACCCTAATCCTAACCCTAACCCTAACCCTAACCCAAACCATAACCTAAACCGTAATTGTAACCCTAACCCTAACCCTAACCCTAACATAAACACTAACCCTAACAATAACGCAAACCCAAACCCTAACCCTAACCCTAACGCAAACCCAAACCCTAACACTAACCCTAACCCAAACCATAACCCTAATCCTAACCCTAACCATAACCCAAATCCTAACCCTAAACCTAATCGTAACCCTAACCCTAACCCGAACCCGAACCCAAACACTAACCCTAACCGTAACCCTAAACCTAACACTAACCCTAATTCTAACCCTAACCCTAACCATAAACCATACCCTAATCCCAGGGTAGCTTTGAACTGATAATCCTCCTGACTCACCCCCAAGGCTTGAGTTGTACTTTTTTAAGAGCAAAGATTGGATTCAGCAACAATGAAAAAGGAAAATATTTTCCCTCATAGAGAACGATGCCCAAAGTAGTTTTCTGTTTCAAATGTAGCTTATAGTACTGAAGAATTCAATATCAATAATATGGTAATTTCTAGAAAGAATTACGTTCGTTATTTATGTAACCACGTGCAATCTGGCAAGAGCTGCAGGACTGGGAAGCAACCTTGGCATGACTTGACCAGGGAAGGAGCACCTTCTCTGAAGCTGTGATAGACAGGCAGAGCTTTGCAATTGAGTGCTGAGAGCTATTGGTCAGTCTCCTGTCATTGGTGTCTGATGTGGGCAGGAGTGCTGAGGTCACAGAATCTTGGATTAAGATTCTGGAACTCCAAGAGGCAGTAACCTGGAAAAGCATTGTTTGGGGTGTTGCTAGGTGACAAAGCCCTGTCAGATGAGTTGCTGAAACACAGAGGTCCTTGGTGGTAGGATCTAGTGTTTGGGTGACCAGTTTGGAGAGATTTAGTTGACTTTAGGTCAAAGATCTAGTGTTTGACAAAAAGAAGCAGCAAGGAGAAGATGGGAGGAGGAGGGGAGAATGTGGTGTGGCCTGCAGACAATGCCCTGAACCTCCACATAGTGTACCTCTACTACTAACCCTAATTGCCTACCTCTACTAACCCTAACGCTAACCCTAACCCTAACCCTAACCCTAACCCTAAACCTAACCTAACACTAACCCTATACCTAACCCTAATCCTAACCCAAACATTAAACCTAAAATTAACCCTAACCCTAACCGTAAGACTAAACCTAACCATAACCCAAACATTAACCCTAAACGTAACCCTAACCCTAGCCCAAACCCTAACCATAAACCTAACACTAACACAATCCCTAACCCTAAACCTAACCCAAACACAAACCCTAACCCTATCCCTAACCCAAACATTAACACTAAACCTAACCCTAACCCAAACCCTAACCCTAAACCTAACCCTAACCCAAACCCTAAACCTAAAGCTAACCCAAACATTAACCCTAAACCTAACCCTAACCCAAACCCTAACCCTAAACCTAACACTAGCCCAAACCCTAACCCTAAAACTAACCCTAACACAAACCCTAAACCTAAGCCAAACCCAAACCCTAACCCTAACCCTAACCCTAAACCTAACACTTACCAAAAACCTAACCCTAACCCTAACCCTAAACCTAAACCTAAGCCTATCAATAACCCAAACCCTAACCCTAACCCTAACCGTAACCCAAAACCTAAACCTAACACTAAACCTAAACCTAACCCTAACCCAAACCCTAACCCTAAACCTAACCCTAACACAAAACCTAACCCTAACCCTAAACCTAACCAAAACCCAAATCCTAACCCTAACCCTAAGCCTAATCCTAACCCTAACCCTAACCCTAACCCTAACCCTAACCCTAACCGAACTCATAAACCTAACCCTATCCCTAAACACAACCCTAACCCAAACCTTAACCCTAAACCTGACCCTAACACTAACCCTAATCCTAACCCTAACACTAACCCTAAACCCGAACACTAAACCTGAATATAAACCTAACCCAAACCCAAACCCTAACACTAACCCTAACCCTAACTCTAATCCAAACCCACACCCTAACCCTATACCTAACACTAAACCAAACCCAAACCCTAACACTGAACTGAACACTAACGCTAAACCTAACCCAAACCCAAACCGTAACCCTAAACCTAAATCTAAGAATAACCCAAACCCTAATCCTAACCCTAACCCAAACTCTAACCCTAACCCTAAACCTAACCCAAACCCAAACACAAACCCTAAACCTAATCCTAACCCAAACCCAAACTCTAAACCTAAACCTAACCCTAACCCAAACCCTAACCATAACCAGAATCCAAACCATAACACTATCCCTAAACCTAACCCTAACCCGAAACATAACCCTAACCCAAACGCACATGCTAACCCTAACCCTAACACTAACCCTAACCCTAACCCAAATCCTAACCTTATCGCAAACCCTCACCCTAAACCTAATCTAAACCCTAAACCTAACCCTAAAACAAACCCTAACCCTAAACCTAACACAAACCCAAACCCTAACCCAGCCCTAAACCTAACCCAAACTATAACCGTAACCCTAACCCGAACCCTAACCCTAACACTAAACCTAACACTAAACGAAACCCTAACACTATACCTAACCCTAACCCTAACCCTAACATTACCCCTAAACCTAACCCTAAACCAAACCCTAACCCTAAACTTAACCCTAAAACAAACCCTAACCATAACCATAACCCTAACTCTAACCCAAACCCTAACCGTAAAGCTAATCCAAACATTAACCCTAAACCTAACCCTAATCCAAACCCTAACCCTAAACCTAACCCTAACCCAAAACCAAACCCTAAGCCTAACCCTAACCATAACCCAAACCCTAACCCTAACCCTAACCCTAACCCTAATCCTAACCCAAACCCAAACCCTAACCCTAACCCTACCCTAAACCAAATCCAAACCCAAACCCTAACCCTAACCCTAACATTAACCCAAACCCAACCCCTAACCCTAACCCTAACCCAAACCCTAACCATAAGCAGAACCCAAACCATAACTCTATCCCTAAACCTAAACCTAACCCTAAACCTAACCCTAAACCAAACGCACACTCTAACCCTAACCCTAACCCAAACCCTATACCTAACCCTAACCCTAAACCTAACACTCACCCTAACCCAAACGGAAACCCTAAACCTAACCCTAACCCTAACTCAAACCCTAACCCTAACCCTAAACCTAATCCTAACCCTAACCCTAACCCAAACCATAACCCTAATCCTAATCGTATCCCTAACCCTAAAACTAACCCTAACCCTAATTCTAAACCTAACCCTAACCATAACCATAACCATAACCATAACCCATAACCTAATCCGAGGGTAGCCTTGAACTGATAATCCTCCTGCCTCACCCCCAAGAGTTGAGTTGTACTTTTTTAAGAGCAAAGATTGGATTCAGCAACAATGAAAAAGGAAAATATTTTCCCTCATAGAAAACGATGTCCAAAGTAGTTTTCTGATTCAAATGTAGCTTATAGTACTTAAGAATCCAATATCAATAATATGGTAATTTCTAGAAAGAATGAGGTTGGTTATTTATGTAACCACGTGCAATCCTGGCAAGAGCTGCAAGACTGGGAAGCAACCTTGGCATGACTTGACCAGGGGAGGAGCACCTGCTCTGAAGCTATGATAGACAGGCAGAGCTCTGCAAGTCAGTGCTGAGTGATATTGGTCAGTCTCCTGTCATTGGTGTCTGATGTGGGCAGGAGTGCTGAGGTCAGAGAATCTTGAACTAAGATTCTGGAACTCCAAGAGGCAGTGACCAGGCAAACATTGTTTAGGGTGTTGCTAGGTGACAAAACCCTCTCAGGGGAGTTGCTGAAACACAGAGGTTTCTTGGTGGTAGGCTCTAGTGTTTGGGTGACAAGTTTGGAGAGATTTAGTTGACTTTAGGTCAAAGATCTAGTGTTTGACAAAAAGAAGCAGCAAGGAGAAGATGGGAGGAGGAGGGGAGAATGTGGTGTGGCCTGCTGACAATGCCCTGAACCTCCACATAGTGTACCTCTACTACTAACCCTAATTGCCTACCTCTACTAACCCTAACGCTAACCCTAACCCTAACCCTAACCCTAACCCTAAACCTAACCTAACACTAACCCTATACCTAACCCTAATCCTAACCCAAACATTAAACCTAAAATTAACCCTAACCCTAACCCTAAGACTAAACCTAACCATAACCCAACCATTAACCCTAAACGTAAACTTAACCCTAGCCCAAAACCTAACCATAAACCTAACACTAACACAAACCCTAACCCTAATCCTAACCCACACCCAAACCCTAATCCTAACCATAACCCAAACATTAACACTACACCTAACCCTAACCCAAACCCTAACCCTAAACCTAACCCTAACACAAACCCTAAACCTAAAGCTAACCCAAACATTAACCCTAAACCTAACCCTAACCCAAACCCTAACCCTAAACCTAACACTAGCCCAAACCCTAACCCTAAAACTAACCCTAACACAAACCCTAAACCTAAGCCAAAACCAAACCCTAACCCTAACCCTAACCCTAACCCTAAACCTAACACTTACCCAAAACCTAACCCTAACCCTAACCCTAACCCTAAACCTAAGCCTATCAATAACCCAAACCCTAACCCTAACCCTAACCGTAACCCAAAACCTAAACCTAACACAAAACCTAAACCTAACCCTAACCCAAACCCTAACCCTAAACCTAACCCTAACACAAAACCTAACCCTAACCCTAACCCTAACCAAAACCCAAATCCTAACCCTAACACTAACCCTAACCCTAACCCATACCCTAACCGTAACACTAACCCTAACCCTAACCCTAACCCTAACCCTAACCCTAAAACTAACCCTAACCCTAACCCTAACCCAAACATTAATCCTAACCCTAACCCTAACCCAAAGCCTAACCCTAAACCTAACCCTAACCCAAACCCTAACCCTATCCCAAACCCAAACCCTAACCCTATGTCTAATCCTAACCTTAACCCTAACCCTAACCCTAACCGAACTCATAAACCTAACCCTATCCCTAAACACAACCCTAACCCAAACCTTAACCCTAAACCTGACCCTAACACTAACCCTAATCCTAACCCTAACCCTAACCCTAAACCCGAACACTTAACCTGAACATAAACCAAACCCAAACCCTAACCCTAACACTAACCCTAACCCTAACTCTAATCCAAACCGACACCCTAACCCTATACCTAATCCTAAACCAAACCCAAACCCTAACACTGAACTTAACACTAACCCTAACCCTAAGCCAAACCCAAACCGTAAACCTAAACCTAAACCTAAGAATAACCCAAACCCTAATCCTAACCCTAACACAAACCCTAACCCTAACCCTCAACTTAACCCAAACCCAAACACTAACTCTAAACCTAATCCTAACCCAAACCCAAAACCTAAACCTAACCCTAACCCTAACCCAAACCCTAACCATAACCAGAATCCAAACCATAACACTATCCCTAAACCTAACCCTAACCCTAAACATAACACTAACCCAAACGCACACGCTAACCCTAACCCTAACCCTAACCCTCACCCTAACCCTAACCCAAACCCTAACACTAACCCTAACCCTAACCCAAACCCTAACTCTAACCCTAACCCTAACCCTAACCCTAACCCAAAGCCTAACCCTAACCCTAACCCTAAACCTAACCCTAACCGTAACCCTAACCCTAAACGTAATCATAACGCAAAACAAACCCTAATACTAACCCTAACCCTAAACCTAACCAGAAACCAAACCCAAACCCTAACCCTAAACCTAACCCTAACCCAAACCCTAACCATAAACAGAACACAAACCATAACTCTACCCGTAAACCTACCCCTCACCCTAACCCAAATGCACACCCTAACCCTAACCCTAAACGTATCCCATACCCTAAACGTTACCCTAATCGTAACCCTAACCCTAACCCTAACCCTAACAAAAACATTAACCCTAACCATAACCGTAACCCAAACATTAACCCTAAACCTAACCCTAACTCAAACCCTACCCCTAAACCTAACCCTAACCCAAACCGTAAACCTATCCCAAACCCAAACACTAACCCTAAACCTAATCCTAACCCTAACCCTAACCCTAACCCTAACCGAACCCATAAACCTAACCCTATCCCTAAAAACAACCCTAACCCAAACCTTAACCCTAAACCTGACCCTAACACTAACCCTAACCCTAACCCTAACCCTAACCCTAACCCTAAACCTAACCCTAACCCAAACCCTAACTGTAACCCTAACCCTAACCCAAACTCAAACCCTAACCCTAACCCTAACCCTAACCCAAACGCAAACTCTAAACCTAACCCTAACCCTAAGCCTAACCCTAACCCTAACCCTAATCCTAACGCAAACCAAACCCTAATACTAACCCTAACCCTAAACCTAACCCTAAACCAAAAGCAAACCCTAACCCTAAACCTAACCCTAACCCAAACCCTAACCATAACCAGAACACAAACCATAACTCTATCCCTAAACCTAACCCTAAGCCTAAACCTAACCCTAACCCAAATGCACACCCTAACCCTAACCCTAGCCCAAACCCTAACCCTAAACCTAACCCTAACACAAACCCTAAAACTAACCCTAACACAAACGCAAACCCAGCCCAGCCCTAAACCTAACCCAAACTCTAACCGTAACCCTAACCATAACCCTAACCCTATCCCTAACCCTAACACTAATCCAAACCCAAACCCTATACCTAACCCTAACCCTAACCCAAACATTAACCTTAAACCTAACCCTAACCCAAACCCTAACCCTAAACCTAATCCTAACACAAACCTTAACCCTAACCCTAACACAAACCCTAACCCTAACGCTAACCCTAAATGTAAACCTAACCCTAAGCCTAATTCTAACCCTAACCAGAACCACAACCAGAACCCATACCCTAATCCCAGGGTAGCCTTGAACTGATAATCCTCCTGCCTCACCCCCAAGAGTTGAGTTGTACTTTTTTAAGAGCAAAGATTGGATTCAGCAAAAATGAAAAAGGAAAATATTTTCCCTCATAGAAAACGATGCCCAAAGTAGTTTTCTGATTCAAATGTAGCTTATAGTGCTTAAGAATCCAATATCAATAATATGGTAATTTCTAGAAAGAATGAGGTTGGTTATTTAGGTAACCACGTGCAATCCTGGCAAGAGCTGCAGGACTGGGAAGCAACCTTGGCATGACTTGACCAGGGGAGGAGCACTTGCTCTGAAGCTATGATAGACAGGCAGAGCTTTGCAAGTGAGTGCTGAGGGCTATTGGTCAGTCTCCTGTCATTGGTGTCTGATGTGAGCAGGAGTGCTGAAGTCACAGAATCTTGGACTAAGATTCTGGAACTCCAAGAGGCAGTGACTTGGCAAAGCATTGTTTAGGGTGTTGCTAGGTGACAAAGCCCTCTAAGATGAGTTGCTGAAACACAGAGGTTTCTTTGTGGTAGGCTCTAGTGTTTGGGTGACCAGTTTGGAGAGATTTAGTTGACTTTAGGTCAATGTTCTAGTGTTTGACAAAAAGAAATAGCCAGGAGAAGATGGGAGGAGGAGGGGAGAAGGTGGTGTGGCCTGCTGGCCCTGCCCAGGCCCTCCACAAACAGGACCTCTACTACTAAGCCTACCTCTACTAACCCTAACCCCAACCCTAATCCTAACCCTAAACCTAACCTAACAGTAACCCTATACCTAACCCTAACACTAACCCAAACATTAAACCTAAACCTAACCCTAACCCTAACCCTAAGCCTAAACCTAACCATAACCCAAAACTTAACCCTAAACCCAACCCTAACCCTAGCCCAAACCCAAACCCTAAGCCTAACAATAACCCAAACCCTAACCGTAAACCTAACCGTAACCCAAACCCTAACCCTAAACCTAACCCTAACGCAAACCCTAACCCTAAACCTAACCCTAACACAAAACCTAACCCTAACCCTAACCCTAACCCAAACCCAAATCCTAACCCTAAACCTAAACGTATCCCATACCCTAAACGTTACCCTAACCGTAACCATAACCCTAACACTAACCCTAACAAAAATATTAACCCTAACCATAACCGTAACCCAAACATTAACCCTAAACCTAACGCTAACTCAAAGCCTACCCCTAAACCTAACCCTAACCCAAACCGTAAACCTATCCCAAACCCAAACACTAACCCTAAGCCTAACCCTAACCCTAACCGAACCCATAAACCTAACCCTATCCCTAAAGACAACCCTAACGCAAACCTTAACCCTAAACCTGACCCTAACATTAACCCTAACCCTAAGCCTAACCCTAACCCTAAACTCGAACACTAAACCTGAACATAAACCTAACCCAAACTCTAACCCTAACACTAACCCTAACCCTAACTCTAATCCAAACCCACACGCTAACCCTATACCTAACCCTAAACCAACCCAAACCCTAACACTGAACTTAACACTAACCCTAACCCTAACCCAAACCCAAACACTTACCCTAACCCTAAACCTAACAATAACACAAACCCTAACCCAAAAGCTAACCCTAAGCCTAACCCAAACCCAAATCCTAACCCTAAACATAACCCTAACCCAAACCCAAACCCTAACACAAACATTGACCCTAAACCTAACCCTAACACAAACGCTAACCCTAAACCTAACCCGAACCCAAACCCAATCCCTAACCCTAACCCTAACCCTAACCCTAACCCAAACATTAACCCTAAACGTAACCTTAACCCAAACCCTAACCCTAAACCTAACCCTAACCCAAACCCTAACCCCAACCGTTATCCTAACCCAAACGCAAACCCTAACTCTAACACTAACCCTAACCCAAACTCAAACACAAACCCTAACCCTAACCCTAATCCTAACCCTAACCCTAACCCAAACCATAACACTAACCCTAACCCTAACCCGAACCCTAACCCAAACACTAACCCTAACCCTAACCTTAAACCTAACCCTAACCCTAATTCTAACCCTAACACTAACCCTAACGCAAACACAAACCCTAACCCTAACCCTAACCCAAACATTAATCCTAAACCTAACCCAAACCCAAGCCATAAGCCTAAACGTAACCCTAACCCAAACCCTAACAATAACCTTAACCCTAACCCTAACCTAACCCTAATCCTAACCCTAACCCTAACCCTAATCCTAACCCAACCCATAAACCTAACCCTATCGCTAAACACAACCCTAACCCAAACCTTAACCCTACCACTAACACTAACCCTAACTGTCAACCTAACCCTAACCCCAACCTTAAATCCTAAGACTAAACCGGAACTTAAACCTAACCCAAACCCTAACCCTAACAGTAACCCTAACCCTAACCCTAATCCAAACCCACACCCTAACCCTAACCCTAACCCTAACCCAAACCCAAATGCTAACCCTAAACTTAACACTAACCCTAATCCTAAACCAAACCCAAACTCTAACCCTAACCCTAACCCTAACAATAACCCAAACCCTAACCCTTACCCTAACCCAAACCCTAACCATAACCCTAACCCAACTCAAACCCTAATCCTAACCCTAACAATAACCCAAACCCTAACCATAACCAGAACCCAAACCATAACTCTATCCCTAAACCTAACCCTAACCCGAAACCTAATCCTAACCCAAACGCACAACCTAACCCTAAACCTAACCCTAACCCTAACCCTAACCCTAACCCTAACACTAACCCTAACACTAACCCTAACCCTAACCCAAACCGAAACCCTAACCCTAAACCTAACCCAAACCATAATCCTAATCCTAACCCTAACGCTAACCCAACCCTAACCCTAACCCTAACCCTAACCCTAACCCTAACACAAACCCTAACCCTGACCCTAAACCTAACACAAACCCTAACACTAACCCTAACCCTAACCCGAATCCTAACCCTAACCCTAACCCTAACACAAACCCTAACCCTAACCCTAAACCTAACACTAACCCTAACCCTAACCCAAACCATAATCCTAATCCTAACCCTAACCCTAACCCAAACCCTAACCCTAACCCTAACACAAACCCTAACCCTGACCCTAAACCTAACACAAACCCTAACACTAACCCTAACCCTAAATGGAATCCTAACCCTAACGCTAAACCTAACACAAACCTTAACCCTAACCCTAAACCTAACACAAACCCTAACACTAACCCTAACCCTAACCCAAACCCTAACCCTGACCCTAACCCTAACGCAAACCCAAACCCAAACCCTAACCATAACCCTAACCCTAATCTTAAACCTAACACAAACTCTAACACTAACCCTAAACCTAATACAAACCCTAACCCAAACCCTAACCATAACCCTAACCCTAACCCAAACCATAACCCTAATCCTAACCCTAACCCTAACCCAAATCCTAACCCTAACACTAACCCTAACGCAAACACAAACCCTAACCCTAAACCTAACCCAAACCATAACCCTAATCCTAAACCTAACCTTAACCCAAACCCTAACCCAAACCCTAACCCTAACACAAACCCTAAGCCTAAACCTAACACAAACCCTAACACTAACCCTGACCCTAACCCAAACCATAATCCTAATCCTAATCCTAACCCAAAACCAAACCCTAAAACTAAACCTAACCCTAACCCAAAACCTAACCATAAGCAGAATCCAAACCATAACACTATCCATAAACCTAACCCTAACCCTAAAACTAACCCTAACCCAAACGCACACCCTAACCCTAACCCTAACTCTAATTCTAACCCAAACCCTAACACTAACCGTAACCCTAAACCAAACCATAACTCTAACCCTAACCCTAACCCAAACCCAAACCCTAACCTAACCCTAACCCTAACAATAACCCAAACCCTAACCCTTACCCTAACCCAAAACCTAACCCTAAACCTAACCCACACCCCAACCCAAACCCAAAACCTAACTGTAACCCTCACCCAAACCATAACCCTAATCCTAAAACCAACCCTAACCCAAACCCTAACCGTAACCCTAACCCTAACACAAACCCTAACCCTAACCCTAACCCTAACCCTAACACTAATCCTAACGCAAACCAAATCCTAACACTAACCCTACCCTAACCCTAACCCAAACCCAAACCCTAACTCGAAAACCTAACCCTAACCCAAACCCTAACCATAACCAGAACACAAACCATAACTCTATCCCTAAACCTAACCCTAACCCTAAACCTAACCCTAACCCAAAAGCACACCCTAACCCTAACCCTAACCCTAACCCAAACCCTAACCCTAACCTTAAACATTAACTTAACCCTAACCCAAATGGTAACCCTGACCCTAACCCTAACCCTAACCTTAATCCAAATCCGAACCTTATCGCAAACCCTCACCCTAAATCTAACCTAAACCCTAACCCTAACCCTAACACTAACCCTAACCCAAACCCAAACCCTAATCCTAACACTAACCCTAACCCTAACACTCACCCGAACCCCAACGGAAACCCTAAACCTAACCCTAACCCTAACTCAAACCCTAACCCTAACCCTAAGCCTAAATCTAAACCTAACCCTAACCCTAATTCTAACCCTAACCCAAACCCTAACCATAACCAGAACACAAACCATAACTCTATCCCTAAACCTAACCCTAACCCTAAACCTAACCCTAACCCAAAAGCACACCCTAACCCTAACCCTAACCCTAACCCAAACCCTAACCCTAACCTTAAACATTAACTTAACCCTAACCCAAATGGTAACCCTGACCCTAACCCTAACCCTAACCTTAATCCAAATCCTAACCTTATCGCAAACCCTCACCCTAAACCTAACCTAAACCCTAACCCTAACCCTAACACTAACCCTAACCCAAACCCAAACCCTAATCCTAACACTAACCCTAACCCTAACACTCACCCGAACCCCAACGGAAACCCTAAACCTAACCCTAACCCTAACTCAAACCCTAACCCTAACCCTAAGCCTAAATCTAAACCTAACCCTAACCCTAATTCTAACCCTAACCCTAACCATAACCATAACCATAACCCATACCCTAATCCCAGGGTAGCCTAGAACTGATAATCCTCCTGCCTCACCCCCAAGAGTTGAGTTGTACTTTTTTAAGAGCAAAGATTGGATTCAGCAACAATGAAAAAGGAAAATATTTTCCCTCATAGAAAACGATGTCCAAAGTAGTTTTCTGATTCAAATGTAGCTTATAGTACTTAAGAATCCAATATCAATAATATGGTAATTTCTAGAAAGAATTAGGTTGGTTATTTAGGTAACCACGTGCAATTCTGGCAAGAGCTGCAGGACTGGGAAGCAACCTTGGCATGACTTGACCAGGGGAG
The DNA here is from genome assembly GCA_035773235.1 of Eospalax fontanierii. Lineage (NCBI taxonomy): Eukaryota > Metazoa > Chordata > Mammalia > Rodentia > Spalacidae > Eospalax > Eospalax fontanierii. The sequence continues at coordinate 3,386,588 of JAJHUQ010000037.1, read as the reverse complement.
GAGCACCTGCTCTGAAGCTATGATAGACAGGCAGAGCTTTGCAAGTGAGTGCTGAGTGCTATTGGTCAGTCTCCTGTCACTGGTGTCTGATGTGAGCAGGAGTGCTGAGGTCACAGACTCTTGGACTAAGATTCTGGAAGTCCAAGAGGCAGTGACCTGGCAAAGCATTGTTTAGGGTGTTGCTGGGTGACAAAGCCCTCTCAGATGAGTTGCTGAAACACAGAGGTTTCTTGGTGGTAGGCTCTAGTGTTTGGGTGACCAGTTTGGAGAGATTATAGTAGACTTTAGGTCAAAGTTCTAGTGTTTGACAAAAAGAAGCAGCCAGGAGAAGATGGGAGGAGGAGGGGAGAAGATGGTGTGGCCTCCTGGCCCTGCCCAGGCCCTCCACATACAGGACCTCTACTAAAACGCCTACCTCTACTAAAGCTGACCCTAATCCTAACCTTAAACCTAACCATAACCCTAACCTAACACTAACCCTATACCTAACCCTAACCCTAACCCAAACATTAATCCTAAACCTAACCCTAACCCAAGCCATAAGCCTAAACCTAACCCTAACCCAAACCCTAACAATAACCTTAACCCTAACCCTAACCTAACCCTAATCCTAACCCTAACCCTAACGGTAATCCTAACCCTATCCCTAAACACAACCCTAACCCAAACCTTAAACTTAACCCTAACACTAACCCTAACCGTAAACCTAACCATAACCCACACCCTAACACTAACCCTAACCCTAACCCTAACCCAAACATTAATCCTAAACCTAACCCAAACCCAAGCCATAAGCCTAAACCCTACCCTAACCCAAACCCTAACAATAACCTTAACCCTAACCCTAACCTAACCCTAATCCTAACCCTAACCCTAACCCTTATCCTAACCCAACCCATAAACCTAACCCTATCGCTAAACACAACCCTAACCCAAACCTTAACGCTACCCCTAACACTAACCCTAACTGTCAACCTAACCCTAACCCTAACCTTAAATCCTAAGACTAAACCTGAACTTAAACCTAACCCAAACCCTAACCCTAACAGTAACCCTAACCCTAACCCTAATCCAAACCCACACCCTAACCCTAAACCTAACCCTAAACCAAACCCAAATGCTAACCCTAAACTTAACACTAACCCTAATCCTAAACCAAACCCAAACTCTAACCCTAACCCTAACCCTAACAATAACCCAAACCCTAACCCTTACCCTAACCCAAACCCTAACCATAACCCTAACCCAACTCAAACCCTAATCCTAACCCTAACAATAACCCAAACCTAACCATAACCAGAACCCAAACCATAACTCTATCCCTAAACCTAACCCTAACCCGAAACGTAATCCTAACCCAAACGCACACCCTAACCCTAAACCTAATCCTAACCCAAACGCTAACCCTAACCCTAGCCCTAACCCTAACCCTAAACCTAAACCTTACCCTAACACAAACACAAACACTAACCCTAACCCTAACCCAAACACTAACCCTAACCCTAACCCTAAACCAAAACCAAACCCTAACACTAAACTTAACACAAACCCTAAACTTAACCCAAACCCAAACCCTAACCTAACCCTAACCCTAACAATAACCCAAACCCCAACCCTTACACTAACCCTAACCCAAACACTAACCCTAACCCTAACCCTAAACCAAAACCAGACCCTAACACTAAACTTAACACAAACCCTAACCTTAACACAAACCCAAACCCTAACCTAACCCTAACCCTAACCCTAACCCAAACCATAATCCTAATCCTAACCCTAACCCTAAACCAAACCCTAACCCTAACCCTAACCCTAACCCTAACACAAACCCTAACCCTGACCTTAAATCTAACACAAACCCTAACACTAACCCTAACCCTAACCCGAATCCTAACCCTAACCATAACCCTAACCCTAACACAAACCTTAACCCTAACCCTAAACCTAACACAAACCCTAACACTAACCCTAACCCTAACCCAAACCCTAACCTAACCCTAACCCTAACAATAACCCAAACCCTAACCCTAACACTAACCCTAACCCTAACCCAAACCCAAACCCTAACCCTAACCCTAACCCAAACCATAATCCTAATCCTAACCCTAACGCTAACCCAACCCTAACCCTAACCCTAACCCTAACCCTAACACAAACCCTAACCCTGACCCTAAACCTAACACAAACCATAACACTAACCCTAACCTAACCCTAATCCTAACCCTAACCCTAACGGTAATCCTAACCCAACCCATAAACCTAACCCTATCCCTAAACAAAACCCTAACCCAAACCTTAAACTTAACCCTAACACTAACCCTAACCGTAAACCTAACCATAACCCACACCCTAAAACTAACCCTAACCCTAACCCTAACCCAAACATTAATCCTAAACCTAACCCAAACCCAAGCCATAAGCCTAAACCTAACCCTAACCCAAACCCTAACAATAACCTTAACCCTAACCCTAACCTAACCCTAATCCTAACCCTAACCCTAACCCTAATCCTAACCCCACCCATAAACCTAACCCTATAGCTAAACACAACCCTAACCCAAACCTTAACCCTACCCCTAACACTAACCCTAACTGTCAACCTAACCCTAACCCTAACCTTAAATCCTAAGACTAAACCTGAACTTAAACCTAACCCAAACCCTAACCCTAACAGTAACCCTAACCCTAACCCTAATCCAAACCCACACCCTAACCCTAACCCTAACCCTAAACCAAACCCAAATGCTAACACTAAACTTAACACTAACCCTAATCCTAAACCAAACCCAAACTCTAACCCTAACCCTAACCCTAACAATAACCCAAACCCTAATCCTTACCCTAACCCAAACCCTAACCCTAACCCTAAACCAAACCCAAACTCTAACCCTAACCCTAACCCTAACAATAACCCAAACCCTAACCCTAACCCTAACCCTAACCCTAACCCTAACCCTAACCCTAACCCTAACCCAAACCCTAACCATAACCAGAACACAAACCATAACTCTATCCCTAAACCTAACCCTAACCCTAAACCTAACCCTAACCCAAAAGCACACCCTAACCCTAACCCTAACCCTAACCCAAACCCTAACCCTAACCTTAAACATTAACTTAACCCTAACCCAAATGGTAACCCTGACCCTAACCCTAACCCTAACCTTAATCCAAATCCTAACCTTATCGCAAACCCTCACCCTAAACCTAACCTAAACCCTAACCCTAACCCTAACACTAACCCTAACCCAAACCCAAACCCTAATCCTAACACTAACCCTAACCCTAACACTCACCCGAACCCCAACGGAAACCCTAAACCTAACCCTAACCCTAACTCAAACCCTAACCCTAACCCTAAGCCTAAATCTAAACCTAACCCTAACCCTAATTCTAACCCTAACCCTAACCATAACCATAACCATAACCCATACCCTAATCCCAGGGTAGCCTAGAACTGATAATCCTCCTGCCTCACCCCCAAGAGTTGAGTTGTACTTTTTTAAGAGCAAAGATTGGATTCAGCAACAATGAAAAAGGAAAATATTTTCCCTCATAGAAAACGATGTCCAAAGTAGTTTTCTGATTCAAATGTAGCTTATAGTACTTAAGAATCCAATATCAATAATATGGTAATTTCTAGAAAGAATTAGGTTGGTTATTTAGGTAACCACGTGCAATTCTGGCAAGAGCTGCAGGACTGGGAAGCAACCTTGGCATGACTTGACCAGGGGAGGAGCACCTGCTCTGAAGCTATGATAGACAGGCAGAGCTTTGCAAGTGAGTGCTGAGTGCTATTGGTCAGTCTCCTGTCACTGGTGTCTGATGTGAGCAGGAGTGCTGAGGTCACAGACTCTTGGACTAAGATTCTGGAAGTCCAAGAGGCAGTGACCTGGCAAAGCATTGTTTAGGGTGTTGCTGGGTGACAAAGCCCTCTCAGATGAGTTGCTGAAACACAGAGGTTTCTTGGTGGTAGGCTCTAGTGTTTGGGTGACCAGTTTGGAGAGATTATAGTAGACTTTAGGTCAAAGTTCTAGTGTTTGACAAAAAGAAGCAGCCAGGAGAAGATGGGAGGAGGAGGGGAGAAGATGGTGTGGCCTCCTGGCCCTGCCCAGGCCCTCCACATACAGGACCTCTACTAAAACGCCTACCTCTACTAAAGCTGACCCTAATCCTAACCTTAAACCTAACCATAACCCTAACCTAACACTAACCCTATACCTAACCCTAACCCTAACCCAAACATTAATCGTAAACCTAACCCTAACCCAAGCCATAAGCCTAAACCTAACCCTAACCCAAACCCTAACAATAACCTTAACCCTAACCCTAACCTAACCCTAATCCTAACCCTAACCCTAACGGTAATCCTAACCCTATCCCTAAACACAACCGTAACCCAAACCTTAAACTTAACCCTAACACTAACCCTAACCGTAAACCTAACCATAACCCACACCCTAACACTAACCCTAACCCTAACCCAAACCCAAACCCTAACCCTAACCCTAACCCAAACCATAATCCTAATCCTAACCCTAACGCTAACCCAACCCTAACCCTAACCCTAACCCTAACCCTAACACAAACCCTAACCCTGACCCTAAACCTAACCCAAACCATAACCCTAATCCTAAACCTAACCTTAACCCAAACCCTAACCCAAACCCTAACCCTAACACAAACCCTAAGCCTAAACCTAACACAAACCCCAACACTAACCCTGACCCTAACCCAAACCATAATCCTAATCCTAATCCTAACCCAAAACCAAACCCTAAAACTAAACCTAACCCTAACCCAAAACCTAACCATAAGCAGAATCCAAACCATAACACTATCCATAAACCTAACCCTAACCCTAAAACTAACCCTAACCCAAACGCACACCCTAACCCTAACCCTAACTCTAACCCTAACCCAAACCCTAACACTAACCGTAACCCTAAACCAAACCATAACTCTAACCCTAACCCTAACCCAAACCCAAACCCTAACCTAACCCTAACCCTAACAATAACCCAAACCCTAACCTTTCCCTAACCCAAAACCTAACACTAAACCTAACCCACACCCCAACCCAAACCCAAAACCTAACTGTAACCCTCACCCAAACCATAACCCTAATCCTAAAACCAACCCTAACCCAAACCCTAACCGTAACCCTAACCCTAACACAAACCCTAACCCTAACCCTAACCCTAACCCTAACACTAATCCTAACGCAAACCAAATCCTAACACTAACCCTACCCTAACCCTAACCCAAACCCAAACCCTAACTCGAAAACCTAACCCTAACCCAAACCCTAACCATAACCACAACACAAACCATAACTCTATCCCTAAACCTAACCCTAACCCTAAACCTAACCCTAACCCAAAAGCACACCCTAACCCTAACCCTAACCCTAACCCAAACCCTAACCCTAACCTTAAACATTAACTTAACCCTAACCCAAATGGTAACCCTGACCCTAACCCTAACCTTAATCCAAATCCTAACCTTATCGCAAACCCTCACCCTAAACCTAACCTAAACCCTAACCCTAACCCTAACACTAACCCTAACCCAAACCCAAACCCTAATCCTAACACTAACCCTAACCCTAACACTCACCCGAACCCCAACGGAAACCCTAAACCTAACCCTAACCCTAACTCAAACCCTAACCCTAACCCTAAGCCTAAATCTAAACCTAACCCTAACCCTAATTCTAACCCTAACCCTAACCCTAACCATAACCATAACCCATACCCTAATCCCAGGGTAGCCTAGAACTGATAATCCTCCTGCCTCACCCCCAAGAGTTGAGTTGTACTTTTTTAAGAGCAAAGATTGGATTCAGCAACAATGAAAAAGGAAAATATTTTCCCTCATAGAAAACGATGTCCAAAGTAGTTTTCTGATTCAAATGTAGCTTATAGTACTTAAGAATCCAATATCAATAATATGGTAATTTCTAGAAAGAATTAGGTTGGTTATTTAGGTAACCACGTGCAATTCTGGCAAGAGCTGCAGGACTGGGAAGCAACCTTGGCATGACTTGACCAGGGGAGGAGCACCTGCTCTGAAGCTATGATAGACAGGCAGAGCTTTGCAAGTGAGTGCTGAGTGCTATTGGTCAGTCTCCTGTCACTGGTGTCTGATGTGAGCAGGAGTGCTGAGGTCACAGACTCTTGGACTAAGATTCTGGAAGTCCAAGAGGCAGTGAACAGGCAAAGCATTGTTTAGGGTGTTGCTGGGTGACAAAGCCCTCTCAGATGAGTTGCTGAAACACAGAGGTTTCTTGGTGGTAGGCTCTAGTGTTTGGGTGACCAGTTTGGAGAGATTATAGTAGACTTTAGGTCAAAGTTCTAGTGTTTGACAAAAAGAAGCAGCCAGGAGAAGATGGGAGGAGGAGGGGAGAAGATGGTGTGGCCTCCTGGCCCTGCCCAGGCCCTCCACATACAGGACCTCTACTAAAACGCCTACCTCTATTAAAGCTGACCCTAATCCTAACCTTAAACCTAACCATAACCCTAACCTAACACTAACCCTATACCTAACCCTAACCCTAACCCAAACATTAATCGTAAACCTAACCCT
>JAJHUQ010000037.1:3372500-3377500 GCA_035773235.1 Eospalax fontanierii | reverse complement strand
ACCCTAACCCTAACCCTAACACTAACCCTAACACTAACCCTAACCCTAACCCAAACCGAAACCCAAACCCTAAACCTAACCCAAACCATAATCCTAATCCTAACCCTAACGCTAACCCAACCCTAACCCTAACCCTAACCCTAACCCTAACACAAACCCTAACCCTGACCCTAAACCTAACACAAACCCTAACACTAACCCTAACCCTAACCCGAATCCTAACCCTAACCCTAACCCTAACCCTAACACAAACCCTAACCCTAACCCTAAACCTAACACTAACCCTAACCCTAACCCAAACCATAATCCTAATCCTAACCCTAACCCTAACCCAAACCCTAACCCTAACCCTAACACAAACCCTAACCCTGACCCTAAACCTAACACAAACCCTAACACTAACCCTAACCCTAAATCGAATCCTAACCCTAACCCTAACCCTAACCCTAACACAAACCTTAACCCTAACCCTAAACCTAACACAAACCCTAACACTAAACCTAACCCTAACCCAAACCCTAACCCTGACCCTAACCCTAACGCAAACCCAAACCCAAACCCTAACCATAACCCTAACCCTAACCTTAAACCTAACACAAACTCTAACACTAACCCTAAACCTAATACAAACCCTAACCCAAACCCTAACCATAACCCTAACCCTAACCCAAACCATAACCCTAATCCTAACCCTAACCCTAACCCAAATCCTAACCCTAACACTAACCCTAACGCAAACACAAACCCTAACCCTAACCCTAACCCAAACCATAACCCTAATCCTAAACCTAACCTTAACCCAAACCCTAACCCAAACCCTAACCCTAACACAAACCCTAAGCCTAAACCTAACACAAACCCTAACACTAACCCTGACCCTAACCCAAACCATAATCCTAATCCTTATCCTAACCCAAAACCAAACCCTAAACCTAAACCTAACCCTAACCCAAAACCTAACCATAAGCAGAATCCAAACGATAACACTATCCCTAAACCTAACCCTAACCCTAAAACTAACCCTAACCGAAACGCACACCCTAACCCTAACCCTAACTCTTACCCTAACCCAAACCCTAACACTAACCGTAACCCTAAACCAAACCATAACTCTAACCCTAACCCTAACCCAACCCCAAACCCTAACCTAACCCTAACCCTAACAATAACACAAACCCTAACCCTAACCCTAACCCAAAACCTAACCCTAAACCTAACCCACACCCCAACCCAAACCCAAAACCTAACTATAACCCTCACCCAAACCATAACCCTAATCCTAAAACCAACCCTAACCCAAACCCTAACCGTAACCCTAACCCTAACACAAACCCTAACCCTAACCCTAACCCTAACCCTAACGCTAATCCTAACGCAAACCAAATCCTAACACTAACCCTACCCTAACCCTAACCCAAACCCAAACCCTAACTCGAAAACCTAACCCTAACCCAAACCCTAACCATAACCAGAACACAAACCATAACTCTATCCCTAAACCTAACCCTAACCCTAAACCTAACCCTAACCCAAAAGCACACCCTAACCCTAACCCTAACCCTAACCCAAACCCTAACCCTAACCTTAAACATTAACTTAACCCTAACCCAAATGGTAACCCTGACCCTAACCCTAACCCTAACCATAATCCAAATCCTAACCTTATCGCAAGCCCTCACCCTAAACCTAACCTAAACCCTAACCCTAACCCTAACACTAACCCTAACCCAAACCCAAACCCTAATCCTAACACTAACCCTAACCCTAACACTCACCCGAACCCCAACGGAAACCCTAAACCTAACCCTAACCCTAACTCAAACCATAACCCTAACCCTAAGCCTAAATCTAAACCTAACCCTAACCCTAATTCTAACCCTAACCCTAACCATAACCATAACCATAACCCATACCCTAATCCCAGGGTAGCCTAGAACTGATAATCCTCCTGCCTCACCCCCAAGAGTTGAGTTGTACTTTTTTAAGAGCAAAGATTGGATTCAGCAACAATGAAAAAGGAAAATATTTTCCCTCATAGAAAACGATGTCCAAAGTAGTTTTCTGATTCAAATGTAGCTTATAGTACTTAAGAATCCAATATCAATAATATGGTAATTTCTAGAAAGAATTAGGTTGGTTATTTAGGTAACCACGTGCAATTCTGGCAAGAGCTGCAGGACTGGGAAGCAACCTTGGCATGACTTGACCAGGGGAGGAGCACCTGCTCTGAAGCTATGATAGACAGGCAGAGCTTTGCAAGTGAGTGCTGAGTGCTATTGGTCAGTCTCCTGTCACTGGTGTCTGATGTGAGCAGGAGTGCTGAGGTCACAGACTCTTGGACTAAGATTCTGGAAGTCCAAGAGGCAGTGACCTGGCAAAGCATTGTTTAGGGTGTTGCTGGGTGACAAAGCCCTCTCAGATGAGTTGCTGAAACACAGAGGTTTCTTGGTGGTAGGCTCTAGTGTTTGGGTGACCAGTTTGGAGAGATTATAGTAGACTTTAGGTCAAAGTTCTAGTGTTTGACAAAAAGAAGCAGCCAGGAGAAGATGGGAGGAGGAGGGGAGAAGATGGTGTGGCCTCCTGGCGCTGCCCAGGCCCTCCACATACAGGACCTCTACTAAAACGCCTACCTCTACTAAAGCTGACCCTAACCCTAACCTTAAACCTAACACAAACTCTAACACTAACCCTAAACCTAATACAAACCCTAACCCAAACCCTAACCATAACCCTAACCCTAACCCAAACCATAACCCTAATCCTAACCCTAACCCTAACCCAAATCCTAACCCTAACACTAACCCTAACGCAAACACAAACCCTAACCCTAACCCTAACCCAAACCATAACCCTAATCCTAAACCTAACCTTAACCCAAACCCTAACCCAAACCCTAACCCTAACACAAACCCTAAGCCTAAACCTAACACAAACCCTAACACTAACCCTGACCCTAACCCAAACCATAATCCTAATCCTTATCCTAACCCAAAACCAAACCCTAAACCTAAACCTAACCCTAACCCAAAACCTAACCATAAGCAGAATCCAAACGATAACACTATCCCTAAACCTAACCCTAACCCTAAAACTAACCCTAACCGAAACGCACACCCTAACCCTAACCCTAACTCTAACCCTAACCCAAACCCTAACACTAACCGTAACCCTAAACCAAACCATAACTCTAACCCTAACCCTAACCCAAACCCAAACCCTAACCTAACCCTAACCCTAACAATAACCCAAACCCTAACCCTAACCCTAACCCAAAACCTAACCCTAAACCTAACCCACACCCCAACCCAAACCCAAAACCTAACTATAACCCTCACCCAAACCATAACCCTAATCCTAAAACCAACCCTAACCCAAACCCTAACCGTAACCCTAACCCTAACACAAACCCTAACCCTAACCCTAACCCTAACCCTAACGCTAATCCTAACGCAAACCAAATCCTAACACTAACCCTACCCTAACCCTAACCCAAACCCAAACCCTAACTCGAAAACCTAACCCTAACCCAAACCCTAACCATAACCAGAACACAAACCATAACTCTATCCCTAAACCTAACCCTAAACCTAACCCTAACCCAAGAGCACACCCTACCCCTAACCCTAACCCTAACCCAAACCCTAACCCCAACCTTAAACATTAACTTAACCCTAACCCAAATGGTAACCCTGACCCTAACCCTAACCCTAACCTTAATCCAAATCCTAACCTTATCGCAAACCCTCACCCTAAACCTAACCTAAACCCTAACCCTAACCCTAACACTAACCCTAACCCAAACCCAAACCCTAATCCTAACACTAACCCTAACCCTAACACTCACCCGAACCCCAACGGAAACCCTAAACCTAACCCTAACCCTAACTCAAACCCTAACCCTAACCCTAAGCCTAAATCTAAACCTAACCCTAACCCTAATTCTAACCCTAACCCTAACCATAACCATAACCATAACCCATACCCTAATCCCAGGGTAGCCTAGAACTGATAATCCTCCTGCCTCACCCCCAAGAGTTGAGTTGTACTTTTTTAAGAGCAAAGATTGGATTCAGCAACAATGAAAAAGGAAAATATTTTCCCTCATAGAAAACGATGTCCAAAGTAGTTTTCTGATTCAAATGTAGCTTATAGTACTTAAGAATCCAATATCAATAATATGGTAATTTCTAGAAAGAATTAGGTTGGTTATTTAGGTAACCACGTGCAATTCTGGCAAGAGCTGCAGGACTGGGAAGCAACCTTGGCATGACTTGACCAGGGGAGGAGCACCTGCTCTGAAGCTATGATAGACAGGCAGAGCTTTGCAAGTGAGTGCTGAGTGCTATTGGTCAGTCTCCTGTCACTGGTGTCTGATGTGAGCAGGAGTGCTGAGGTCACAGACTCTTGGACTAAGATTCTGGAAGTCCAAGAGGCAGTGACCTGGCAAAGCATTGTTTAGGGTGTTGCTGGGTGACAAAGCCCTCTCAGATGAGTTGCTGAAACACAGAGGTTTCTTGGTGGTAGGCTCTAGTGTTTGGGTGACCAGTTTGGAGAGATTATAGTAGACTTTAGGTCAAAGTTCTAGTGTTTGACAAAAAGAAGCAGCCAGGAGAAGATGGGAGGAGGAGGGGAGAAGATGGTGTGGCCTCCTGGCGCTGCCCAGGCCCTCCACATACAGGACCTCTACTAAAACGCCTACCTCTACTAAAGCTGACCCTAATCCTAACCTTAAACCTAACCATAACCCTAACCTAACACTAACCCTATACCTAACCCTAACCCTAACCCAAACATTAATCGTAAACCTAACCCTAACCCAAGCCATAAGCCTAAACCGAACCCTAACCCAAACCCTAACAATAACCTTAACCCTAACCCTAACCTAACCCTAATCCTAACCCTAACCCTAACGGTAATCCTAACCCTATCCCTAAACACAACCGTAACCCAAACCTTAAACTTAACCCTAACACTAACCCTAACCGTAAACCTAACCATAA
>JAJHUQ010000037.1:3320000-3370000 GCA_035773235.1 Eospalax fontanierii | reverse complement strand
CTTAAACCTAACTCTAACCCTAAACCTAACCCTAACCCAAACGCACACCCTAACCCAAACCCTATTACTAACCCTAAACCTAACCCTAACACAAACGCTAACCCTAACCCTAACCCTAAACCTAACCCTAACCCTAACCCAAATCCTAACCTTATCGCAAACCCTCACCCTAAACCTAACCTAAACCCTAACTCTAACCCTAACACTAACCCTAACCCAAACCCAAACCCTAATCCTAACACTAACCCTAACCCTAACCCTAATACTGACCCTAACCCAAACGGAAACCCTAAACCTAACCCTAACACTAACTCAAACCCTAACCCTAACCCTAACCCTAACACAAACCCTAACCCTAACCCTAAACCTAACGCTAACCCTAACCCAAACCCTAACACTAACCCTAACCCTAACATAAACCCTAACTCTAACCCTAACCCTTACCCAAACCCAAACCCTAACCCTAACCATAACCCTAACCAAAACCCTAAGCCTAACCCTAACCCAAAACCAAACCCTAACCCTAAACCTAACCCTAACCCGAACCCTAACCCTAATCCTAACCCTAACCTTAACCAAAATCCTAACCTTATCACAAACCCTGACCCTAAACCTAACCTAAACCCTAACCCTAACCCTAACACTAACCCTAACCCAAACCCAAACCCTAGTCCTAACACTAACCCTAACCCTAACCCTAACCCTAACACTCACCATAACCCAAACGGAAACCCTAACCATAACCCTAATCCTAACTCACACGCTAACCCTAACCCTAAACCTAACCCTAACCCTAATCCTAACCCTAACCCTAACCCAAACCCTAAACATAACCATAACCCTAACCCTAATCCAAACCTTAACCCTAAAGCTAATCCAAACATTAACCCTAAACCTAACCCTAACCCAAACCCTAACACTAAACCTAACCCTAACCCTAAACCTAACCCTAACCCTAATCGTAACCGAAACCCAAAACATAACCCTAAACCTAACCCTAACCCAAACCCAAACCCTAACCCTAACCCTAACCTTAAGCCAAACCCAACCCGTAAACCTAACCCTAACCCAAACCCTAACCATAACTAGAACCCAAACCATAACTCTACCCTAAACCTAACTCTAACCCTAAACCTAACCCTAACCCAAAAGCACACCCTAACCCTAACCCTAACCCAAACCCTATACCTAACCCTAAACCTAACCCTAACCCAAACGCTAACCCTAACCCTAAACCTAACCCTAATCCTAACCCGAACCCTAACCCTAATCCTAACCCAAACCCAAACCCTAATCCTAATACTAACCCTAACCCTAACCCTAATACTCACCCTAACCCAAACGGAAACCCTAAACCTAACCCTAACCCTAACTCAAACCCTAACTCTAATCCTAAACCTAACCCTAACCCTAACCCAAACCATAACCCTAATCGTAATCGAAACCTTAACCCTAAACCTAATCCTAACCCAAACACTAACCCTAACCCTAAATCTAAACCTAACCCTAACCCTAATTCTAACCCTAACCCTAAACCTAACCATAACCATAACACATACCCTAATCCCAGGGTAGCCTTGAACTGATAATCCTCCTGCCTCACCCCCAAGAGTTGAGTTGTACTTTTCTAAGAGCAAAGATTGGATTCAGCAACAATGAAAAAGGAAAATATTTTCCCTCATAGAAAACGATGTCCAAAGTAGTTTTCTGATTCATATGTATCTTATAGTACTTAAGAATCCAATATCAATAATATGGTAATTTCTAGAAAGAATGAGGTTGGTTATTTATGTAACCACGTGCAATCCTGGCAAGAGCTGCAGGACTGGGAAGCAAACGTGGCATGACTTGACTTGGGGAGGAGCACCAGCTCTGAAGCTATGATAGACTGGCAGATCTCTGCAAGTGAGTGCTGAGTGCTATTGGTCAGTCTCCTGTCATTGGTGTCTGATGTGGGCAGGAGTGCTGAGGTCACAGAATCTTGGACTAAGATTCTGGAACTCCAAGAGGCAGTGACCAGGCAAACATTGTTTAGGGTGTTGCTAAGTGACAAAGCCCTCTCAGATGAGTAGCTGAATCACAGAGGTTTCTTGGTGGTAGGCTCTAGTGTTTGGGTGACCAGTTTGGAGAGATTTAGTTGACTTTAGGTCAAAGTTCTAGTGTTTGACAAACAGAAGCAGCCAGGAGAAGATGGGAGGAGGAGGGCAGAAGGTAGTGTGGCCTGCTGGCCCTGCACAGGCCCTCCATATAGAGGACCTCTACTACAAAGCCTACCTCTACTAACCCTAACCCTAACCCTAAACCTAACCCTAAACCTAACCTAACACTAACCCTTTACCTAACCCTAACACTAACCCAAACATTAAACCTAAACCTAAGCCTAACCCTAACCCTAAGCCTAAACCTAACCATAACCCAAACCTTAACCCTAACCCTAACCCTAACCCTAAACACAAACCCTAACCCTAAACCTAAGCCTAACCCTAACCCTAACCCTAACCCTAACCAAACTCTAACCGTAACCCTAACCCTAACCCTAACCCTAACCCTAAAACTGACACTAAGCCAAACCCTAACCCTAACCCTAAACCTAACCCTAAACATAAGCCTAAAAATAACTCAAACCCTAACCGTAAACCTAACCGTAACCGAAACCCTAACCCTAACCTAACCCTAACACAAAACCTAACCCTAACCCTAACCCTAACCCTAACCCAAACCCAAACCCTAACCCTAACCCTAACCCAAACCATAACCCTAATCCTAACCCTAACCCTAACCCTAACCCAAACCCTAACCCTAACACAACCCCTAACTCTAACCCTAAACCTAACACAAACCCCAACCCAAACCCTAACCCTAACCCTAACCCTAACCCTAACCCAAACTGTAACCCGAACCCTAACCCAAACCAAACCCTGACCCTAACCCTAACACTACCCCAAACCAAACCCTAACACTAACCCTAACCCTAACCCTAATCCAAATCCAAACCCTAAAGCTAACCCTAACCCAAACCCTAACCATAACCATAACCCAAACCATAACTCTATCCCTAAACATAACCCTAACCCTAAACCTAACCCTCACCCAAACGCACACCCTAACCCTAACCCTAACCCTAACCCTAAACAAAACCCTAACCCTAACCTTAAACTAAACTTAACCATAACCCAAACGCTAACCCTAACCCTAACACTAACCGTAATCCTAAACCTAACCCTAAACCAAACCCTAACCCTATCGCAAACCCTAACCCTAAACCTAAGCCTAACCCAAATCCTAACACTAACCCCAACTCTAACCCTAAACCAAACCCAAACCGAAACCCTAACCCTAACCCTAACCTAAACCCTAACCCTAAACCTAACAGTAACTCTAACCCAAACCCAAACCCTAATCCTGACACTAACCCTAGCCCTAAACCTAACACTCACCCTAACCCAAACGCAAACCCTAACCCTAAACCTAACCCTAACCCAAACCCTAACCCTAACCCTAACTTTAACCCAAACCCTAACCCTAACCCTAATCCTAACCCTAACCCTAACCCTAACCCAAACCATAACCTAAACCGTAATTGTAACCCTAACCCTAACCCTAACCCTAACATAAACACTAACCCTAACAATAACGCAAACCCAAACCCTAACCCTAACCCTAACGCAAACCCAAACCCTAACACTAACCCTAACCCAAACCATAACCCTAATCCTAACCCTAACCATAACCCAAATCCTAACCCTAAACCTAATCGTAACCCTAACCCTAACCCGAACCCGAACCCAAACACTAACCCTAACCGTAACCCTAAACCTAACACTAACCCTAATTCTAACCCTAACCCTAACCATAAACCATACCCTAATCCCAGGGTAGCTTTGAACTGATAATCCTCCTGACTCACCCCCAAGGCTTGAGTTGTACTTTTTTAAGAGCAAAGATTGGATTCAGCAACAATGAAAAAGGAAAATATTTTCCCTCATAGAGAACGATGCCCAAAGTAGTTTTCTGTTTCAAATGTAGCTTATAGTACTGAAGAATTCAATATCAATAATATGGTAATTTCTAGAAAGAATTACGTTGGTTATTTATGTAACCACGTGCAATCTGGCAAGAGCTGCAGGACTGGGAAGCAACCTTGGCATGACTTGACCAGGGAATGAGCACCTTCTCTGAAGCTGTGATAGACAGGCAGAGCTTTGCAACTGAGTGCTGAGAGCTATTGGTCAGTCTCCTGTCATTGGTGTCTGATGTGGGCAGGAGTGCTGAGGTCACAGAATCTTGGATTAAGATTCTGGAACTCCAAGAGGCAGTAACCTGGAAAAGCATTGTTTAGGGTGTTGCTAGGTGACAAAGCCCTGTCAGATGAGTTGCTGAAACGCAGAGGTCCTTGGTGGTAGGATCTAGTGTTTGGGTGACCAGTTTGGAGAGATTTAGTTGACTTTAGGTCAAAGATCTAGTGTTTGACAAAAAGAAGCAGCAAGGAGAAGATGGGAGGAGGAGGGGAGAATGTGGTGTGGCCTGCAGACAATGCCCTGAAACTCCACATAGTGTACCTCTACTACTAACCCTAATTGCCTACCTCTACTAACCCTAACGCTAACCCTAACCCTAACCCTAACCCTAACCCTAAACCTAACCTAACACTAACCCTATACCTAACCCTAATCCTAACACAAACATTAAACCTAAAATTAACTCTAACCCTAACCCTAAGACTAAACCTAACCATAACCCAAACATTAACCCTAAAAGTAAGCCTAACCCTAGCCCAAACCCTAACCATAAACCTAACACTAACACAAACCCTAACCGTAACCCTAAACCAAACCCAAACCCTAACCCTATCACTAACCCAAACATTAACCCTAAACCTAACCCTAACCCAAACCCTAACCCTAAACCTAACCCTAACCCAAACCCTAAACCTAAAGCTAACCCAAACATTAACCCTAAACCTAACCCTAACCCAAACCCTAACCCTAAACCTAACACTAGCCCAAACCCTAACCCTAAAACTAACCCTAACACAAACCCTAAACCTAAGCCAACCCCAAACCCTAACCCTAACCCTAACCCTAACCCTAAACCTAACACTTACCAAAAACCTAACCCTAACCCTAACCCTAAACCTAAACCTAAGCCTATCAATAACCCAAACACTAACCCTAACCCTAACCGTAACCCAAATCCTAAAGCTAACACTAAACCTAAACCTAACCCTAACCCAAACCCTAACCCTAAACCAAACCCTAACACAAAGCCTAACCCTAACCCTAACCCTAACCAAAACCCAAATCCTAACGCTAACCCTAAGCCTAATCCTAACCCTAACCCTAACCCTAACCCTAACCGAACTCATAAACCTAACCCTATCCCTAAACACAACCCTAACCCAAACCTTAACCCTAAACCTGACCCTAACACTAACCCTAATCCTAACCCTAACACTAACCCTAAACCCGAACACTAAACCTGAATATAAACCTAACCCAAACCCAAACCCTAACACTAACCCTAACCCTAACTCTAATCCAAACCCACACCCTAACCCTATACCTAACCCTAAACCAAACCCAAACCCTAACACTGAACTGAACACTAACCCTAAACCTAACCCAAACCCAAACCGTAACCCTAAACCTAAATCTAAGAATAACCCAAACCCTAATCCTAACCCTAACCCAAACTCTAACCCTAACCCTAAACCTAACCCAAACCCAAACACAAACCCTAAACCTAATCCTAACCCAAACCCCAACTCTAAACCTAAACCTAACCCTAACCCAAACCCTAACCATAACCAGAATCCAAACCATAACACTATCCCTAAACCTAACCCTAACCCGAAACATAACCCTAACCCAAACGCACATGCTAACCCTAACCCTAACAGTAACCCTAAGCCTAACCCAAACCCTAACACTAACCCTAACCCTAACCCAAACCCTAACTCTAACCCTAACCCTAACCCAAACCCAAACCCTAACCCTAACCCTAACCCTAACCCAAACCCTAACCCTAACCCTAACCCAAACGCAAACTCTAACCTAACCCTAACCCTAACCCTAACCCTAACCCTAACCCTAACCCTAACCCTAACCCTAACCATAACCATAACCATAACCCTAATCCTAACGCAAACCAAACCCTAATACTACCCCTAACCCTAAACCTAACCCTAAACCAAACCCAAACCCTAACCCTAAACCTAACCCTAACCCAAACCCTAAATATTACCAGAACACAAACCATAACTCTATCCCTAAACCTAACCCTAACCCTAAACCTAACCCTAACCCAAATGCACACCCTAACCCTAACCCTAGCCCAAACTCTAACCCTAAACCTAACCCTAAAACTAACACTAAAACTAACCCTAACACAAACGCAAACCCAGCGCAGCCCTAAACCTAACGCAAACTCTAACCGTAACCCTAACCGTAACTGTAACCCTAACCCTAAACTTAACACTAAACCAAACCCAAACCCTATACCTAACCCTAACCCTAACCCAAACATTAACCCTAAACCTATCCCTAACCCAAACCCTAACCCTAAACCTAATCCTAACACAAACCTTTACCCTAACCCTAACATAAACCCTAACCCTAACCATAACCCTAAATCTAAACCTAACCCTGACGCTAATTCTAACCCTAACCCTAACCATAACCATTACCATAACCCATACCCTAATCCCAGGGTAGCTTTGAACTGATAATCCTCCTGCCTCACCCACAAGAGTTGAATTGTACTTTTTTAAGAGCAAAGATTGGATTCAACAACAATGAAAAAGGAAAATATTTTCGCTCATAGAAAACGATGCCCAAAGTAGTTTTCTGATTCAAATGTAGCTTATACTACTTAAGAATCCAATATCAATAATATGGTAATTTCTAGAAAGAATGAGGTTGGTTATTTAGGTAACCACGTGCAATCCTGGCAAGAGCTGCAGGACTGGGAAGCAACCTTGGCATGACTTGACCAGGGGAGGAGCACCTGCTCTGAATCTATGATAGACAGGCAGAGCTTTGCAAGTGAGTGCTGAGGGCTATTGGTCAGTCTCCTGTCCTTGGTGTCTGATGTGAGCAGGAGTGCTGAGGTCACAGAATCTTGGACTAAGATTCTGGAACTCGAAGAGGCAGTGACTTGGCAAAGCATTGTTTAGGGTGTTGCTAGGTGACAAAGCCCTCTAAGATGAGTTGCTGAAACCAGACGTTTCTTGGTGGTAGGCTCTAGTGTTTGGGTGACCAGTTTGGAGAGATTTAATTGACTTTAGGTCAAAGTTCTAGTGTTTGACAAAAAGAAGCAGCCAGGAGAAGATGGGAGGAGGAGGGGAGAAGGTGGTGGGGCCTGCTGGCCCTGCCCAGGCCCTCCACAAACAGGATCTCTACTACTAAGCCTACCTCTCCTAACCCTAACCCTAACACTAACCCTAACCCTAAACCTAAACCTAACCTAACACTAACCCTATACCTAACCCTAACACTAACCCAAACATTAAACCTAAACCTAACACTAACCCTAACCCTAAGCCTAAACCTAACCCTAACCCTAACCCTAACCCTATACCTAACCCTAACACTAACCCAAACATTAAACCTTAACCTAACACTAACCCTAACCCTAAGCCTAAACCTAACCATAACCCAAACCTTAACCCTAAACCTAACCCTAACACTAGCCCAAACCCTAACCCTAAACCTAACACTAACACCAACCCTAACCCTAACCCTAACCCAAACCCAAACCCTAAACCTAAACCTAACCCTAACACAAACCCTAACACTAAACCTAACCCTAGCCCAAACCCTAACCCTAATCCTAACCCTAACACAAACCCTAACCCTACCCTAACACAAACCCAAACCCTAACCCAGCCCTAAACCTAACGCAAATTCTTACCGTAACCCTAACCCTAACCCTAACCATAACACTTAACCTAACACTAAACCAAACCCTAACCGTATAACTAACCCTAACCCGAACCCAAACATTACCCCTAAACCTAACCCTAACCCAAACCCTAACCCTAAACCCAACCCTAACCCAAGCCCTAACCATAACAATAACCCTAACCCTAAAGCTAATCCAAATATTAACCTGAAACCTAAACCTAACCCAAACCCTAACCCTAAACCTAACCCTAACCCAAACTCAAAACCTAACCTAACCCTAACCGTAACCCAAACCCTAACCCTAACCCTAAACCTAATCCTAACCCAAACCCTAACCCTAACCCTAACCCTAACCCTAACCCAAACCCAAACCCAAACCCTAACCCTAACCCTAACCTTAACCCAAACCCAACCCCTATCCCTAACCCTAACCCAAACCCTAACCATAACCAGAACCCAAAACATAACTATATCCCTAAACCTAACCCTAAACCTAAACCTAACCCTAACCCAAACTCACACCCTAACCCTAACCCAAACCCTATACCTTACCATAACCCTAACCCTAATCCTAACCCTAACCCTAACCCAAATCCTAACCTTATCGCAAACCCCCACCCTAAACCTAATCTAAACCCTAAACCTAACCCTAAAACAAACCCTAACCCTAAACCTAACACAAACCCAAACCCTAACCCAGCCCTAAACCTAACCCAAACTATAACCGTAACCCTAACCCGAACTCTAACCCTAACACTAAACCTAACACTAAACGAAACCCTAACCCTATACCTAACCCTAACCCTAACCCAAACATTACCCCTAAACCTAACCCTAACCCAAACCCTAACCCTAAACTTAACCCTAAAACAAACCCTAACCATAACCATAACCCTAACCCTAACCCAAACCCTAACCGTAAAGCTAATCCAAACATTAACCCTAAACCTAACCCTAATCCAAACCCTAACCCTAAACCTAACCCTAACCCAAAACCAAACCCTAAGCCTAACCCTAACCATAACCCAAACCCTAACCCTAACCCTAATCCTAACCCAAACCCAAACCCTAACCCTAACCCTACCCTAAACCAAATCCAAACCCAAACCCTAACCCTAACCCTAACATTAACCCAAACCCAACCCCTAACCCTAACCCTAACCCAAACCCTAACCATAAGCGGAACCCAAACCGTAACTCTATCCCTAAACCTAAACCTTACCCCAAACCTAACCCTAAACCAACCGCCCACTCTAACCCTAACCCTAACCCAAACCCTATACCTAACCCTAACCCTAAACCTAACACTCACCCTAACCCAAACGGAAACCCTAAACCTAACCCTAACCCTAACTCAAACCCTAACCCTAACCCTAAACCTAATCCTAACCCTAACCCTAACCCAAACCATAACCCTAATCCTAATCGTATCCCTAACCCTAAAACTAACCCTAACCCTAATTCTAAACCTAACCCTAACCATAACCATAAACATAACCATAACCCATAACCTAATCCGAGGGTAGCCTTGAACTGATAATCCTCCTGCCTCACCCCCAAGAGTTGAGTTGTACTTTTTTAAGAGCAAAGATTGGATTCAGCAACAATGAAAAAGGAAAATATTTTCCCTCATAGAAAACGATGTCCAAAGTAGTTTTCTGATTCAAATGTAGCTTATAGTACTTAAGAATCCAATATCAATAATATGGTAATTTCTAGAAAGAATGAGGTTGGTTATTTATGTAACCACGTGCAATCCTGGCAAGAGCTGCAAGACTGGGAAGCAACCTTGGCATGACTTGACCAGGGGAGGAGCACCTGCTCTGAACCTATGATAGACAGGCAGAGCTCTGCAAGTGAGTGCTGAGTGCTATTGGTCAGTCTCCTGTCATTGGTGTCTGATGTGGGCAGGAGTGCTGAGGTCAGAGAATCTTGAACTAAGATTCTGGAACTCCAAGAGGCAGTGACCAGGCAAACATTGTTTAGGGTGTTGCTAGGTGACAAAACCCTCTCAGGGGAGTTGCTGAAACACAGAGGTTTCTTGGTGGTAGGCTCTAGTGTTTGGGTGACAAGTTTGGAGAGATTTAGTTGACTTTAGGTCAAAGATCTAGTGTTTGACAAAAAGAAGCAGCAAGGAGAAGATGGGAGGAGGAGGGGAGAATGTGGTGTGGCCTGCTGACAATGCCCTGAACCTCCACATAGTGTACCTCTACTACTAACCCTAATTGCCTACCTCTACTAACCCTAACGCTAACCCTAACCCTAACCCTAACCCTAACCCTAAACCTAACCTAACACTAACCCTATACCTAACCCTAATCCTAACCCAAACATTAAACCTAAAATTAACCCTAACCCTAAACCTAAGACTAAACCTAACCATAACCCAACCATTAACCCTAAACGTAACCCTAACCCTAGCCCAAACCCTAACCATAAACCTAACACTAACACAAACCCTAACCCTAATCCTAACCCAAACCCAAACCCTAACCCTAACCCTAACCCAAACATTAACACTAAACCTAACCCTAACCCAAAACCTAACCCTAAACCTAACCCTAACCCAAACCCTAAACCTAAAGCTAACCCAAACATTAACCCTAAACCTAACCCTAACCCAAACCCTAACCCTAAACCTAACACTAGCCCAAACCCTAACCCTAAAACTAACCCTAACACAAACCCTAAACCTAAGCCAAAACCAAACCCTAACCCTAACCCTAACCCTAACCCTAAACCTAACACTTACCCAAAACCTAACCCTAACCCTAACCCTAAACCTAAACCTAAGCCTATCAATAACCCAAACCCTAACCCTAACCCTAACCGTAACCCAAAACCTAAACCTAACACAAAACCTAAACCTAACCCTAACCCAAACCCTAACCCTAAACCTAACCCTAACACAAAACCTAACCCTAACCCTAACCCTAACCAAAACCCAAATCCTAACCCTAACCCTAACCCATACCCTAACCGTAACACTAACCCTAACCCTAACCCTAACCCTAACCCTAAAACTAACCCTAACCCTAACCCTAACCCAAACATTAATCCTAACCCTAACCCTAACCCAAAGCCTAACCCTAAACCTAACCCTAACCCAAACCCTAACCCTATCCCAAACCCAAACCCTAACCCTATGTCTAATCCTAACCCTAACCCTAACCCTAACCCTAACCGAACTCATAAACCTAACCCTATCCCTAAACACAACCCTAACCCAAACCTTAACCCTAAACCTGACCCTAACACTAACCCTAATCCTAACCCTAACCCTAACCCTAAACCCGAACACTTAACCTGAACATAAACCAAACCCAAACCCTAACCCTAACACTAACCCTAACCCTAACTCTAATCCAAACCGACACCCTAACCCTATACCTAATCCTAAACCAAACCCAAACCCTAACACTGAACTTAACACTAACCCTAACCCTAAGCCAAACCCAAACCGTAAACCTAAACCTAAACCTAAGAATAAACCAAACCCTAATCCTAACCCTAACGCAAACCCTAACCCTAACCCTTAACTTAACCCAAACCCAAACACTAACCCTAAACCTAATCCTAACCCAAACCCAAACCCTAAACCTAACCCTAACTCTAACCCAAACCCTAACCATAACCAGAATCCAAACCATAACACTATCCCTAAACCTAACCCTAACCCTAAACATAACACTAACCCAAACGAACACGCTAACCTAACCCTAACCCTAACCCTAACCCTAACCCAAACCCTAACACTAACCCTAACCCTAACCCAAACCCTAACTCTAACCCTAACCCTAAACCTAACCCTAACCGTAACCCTAACCCTAAACGTAATCATAACGCAAAACAAACCCTAATACTAACCCTAACCCTAAACCTAACCAGAAACCAAACCCAAACCCTAACCCTAAACCTAACCCTAACCCAAACCCTAACCATAAACAGAACACAAACCATGACTCTACCCGTAAACCTAACCCTAACCCTAACCCAAATGCACACCGTAACCCTAAACCTAAACGTATCCCATACCCTAAACGTTACCCTAATCGTAACCCTAACCCTAACCCTAAACCTAACAAAAACATTAACCATAACCATAACCGTAACCCAAACATTAACCCTAAACCTAACCCTAACTCAAACCCGACCCCTAAACCTAACCCTAACCCAAACCGTAAACCTATCCCAAACCCAAACACTAACCCTAAGCCTAATCCTAACCCTAACCCTAACCCTAACCCTAACCGAACCCATAAACCTAACCCTATCCCTAAAAACAAACCTAACCCAAACCTTAACCCTAAACCTGACCCTAACCCTAACCCTAACCCTAACCCTAACCCTAACCCTAACCCTAACCCTAAACCTAACCCTAACCCAAACCCTAACTGTAACCCTAACCCTAACCCAAACTCAAACCCTAACCCTAACCCTAACCCTAACCCAAACGCAAACTCTAAACCTAACCCTAACCCTAAGCCTAACCCTAACCCTAACCCTAATCCTAACGCAAACCAAACCCTAATACTAACCCTAACCCTAAACCTAACCCTAAACCAAAAGCAAACCCTAACCCTAAACCTAACCCTAACCCAAACCCTAACCATAACCAGAACACAAAACATAACTCTATCCCTAAACCTAACCCTAAGCCTAAACCTAACCCTAACCCAAATGCACACCCTAACCCTAACCCTAGCCCAAACCCTAACCCTAAACCTAACCCTAACACAAACCCTAAAACTAACCCTAACACAAACGCAAACCCAGCCCAGCCCTAAACCTAACCCAAACTCTAACCGTAACCCTAACCATAACCCTAACCCTATCCCTAACCCTAACACTAAACCAAACCCAAACCCTATACCTAACCCTAACCCTAACCTAAACATTAACCCTAAACCTAACCCTAACCCAAACCCTAACCCTAAACCTAATCCTAACACAAACCTTAACCCTAACCCTAACACAAACCCTAACCCTAACCCTAACCCTAAATCTAAACCTAACCCTAACCCTAATTCTAACCCTAACCATAACCATAACCATAACCCATACCCTAATCCCAGGGTAGCCTTGAACTGATAATCCTCCTGCCTCACCCCCAAGAGTTGAGTTGTACTTTTTTAAGAGCAAAGATTGGATTCAGCAAAAATGAAAAAGGAAAATATTTTCCCTCATAGAAAACGATGCCCAAAGTAGTTTTCTGATTCAAATGTAGCTTATAGTGCTTAAGAATCCAATATCAATAATATGGTAATTTCTAGAAAGAATGAGGTTGGTTATTTAGGTAACCACGTGCAATCCTGGCAAGAGCTGCAGGACTGGGAAGCAACCTTGGCATGACTTGACCAGGGGAGGAGCACTTGCTCTGAAGCTATGATAGACAGGCAGAGCTTTGCAAGTGAGTGCTGAGGGCTATTGGTCAGTCTCCTGTCATTGGTGTCTGATGTGAGCAGGAGTGCTGAAGTCACAGAATCTTGGACTAAGATTCTGGAACTCCAAGAGGCAGTGACTTGGCAAAGCATTGTTTAGGGTGTTGCTAGGTGACAAAGCCCTCTAAGATGAGTTGCTGAAACACAGAGGTTTCTTTGTGGTAGGCTCTAGTGTTTGGGTGACCAGTTTGGAGAGATTTAGTTGACTTTAGGTCAATGTTCTAGTGTTTGACAAAAAGAAATAGCCAGGAGAAGATGGGAGGAGGAGGGGAGAAGGTGGTGTGGCCTGCTGGCCCTGCCCGGGCCCTCCACAAACAGGACCTCTACTACTAAGCCTACCTCTACTAACCCTAACCCTAACCCTAACCCTAACCCTAAACCTAACCTAACACTAACCCTATACCTAACCCTAACACTAACCCAAACATTAAACCTAAACCTAACCCTAACCCTAACCCTAAGCCTAAACCTAACCATAACCCAAAATTTAACCCTAAACCTAACCCTAACCCTAGCCCAAATCCAAAACCTAAGCCTAACAATAACCCAAAACCTAACCGTAAACCTAACCGTAACCCAAACCCTAACCCTAAACCTAATTCAAACTCAAACCCTAACCCTAATCCTAACCCGAACAGAAACCCTAACCCTAACCCTAACCCTAACCCAAACCCAAATCCTAACCCTAAACCTAAACGTATCCCATACCCTAAACGTTACCCTAACCGTAACCATAACCCTAACACTAACCCTAACAAAAATATTAACCCTAACCATAACCGTAACCCAAACATTAACCCTAAACCTAACCCTAACTCAAACCCTACCCCTAAACCTAACCCTAACCCAAACCGTAAACCTATCCCAAACCCAAACACTAACCCTAAGCCTAACCCTAACCCTAACCGAACCCATAAACCTAACCCTATCCCTAAAAACAACCGTAACCCAAACCTTAACCCTAAACCTGACCCTAACATTAACCCTAACCCTAACCCTAACCCTACCCCTAAACCCGACTACTAATCATGACCATAAACCTAACCCAAACTCTAACCCTAACACTAACCCTACCCTAACTCTAATCCAAACCCACACGCTAACCCTATACCTAACCCTAAACCAAACCCAAACCCTAACACTGAACTTAACACTAACCCTAACCCTAACCCAAACCAAACACTAACCCTAACCCTAAACCTAACAATAACCCAAACCCTAACCCAAAAGCTAACCCTAAGCCTAACCCAAACCCAAATCCTAACCCTAAACCTAACCCTAACCCAAACCCAAACCCTAACACAAACATTGACCCTAAACCTAACCCTAACACAAACGCTAACCCTAAACCTAACCCGAACCCAAACCCAATCCCTAACCCTAACCCTAACCCTAACCCTAACCCAAACATTAACCCTAAACGTAACCTTAACCCAAACCCTAACCATAAACCTAACCCTAACCCAAACCCTAACCCCAACCGTTATCCTAACCCAAACGCAAACCCTAACACTAACACTAACCCTAACCCAAACTCAAACACAAACCCTAACCCTAACCCTAATCCTAACCCTAACCCTAACCCAAACCATCACACTAACCCTAACCCTAACCCGAACCCTAATCCAAACACTAACCCTAACCCTAACCTTAAACCTAACCCTAACCCTAATTCTAACCCTAAACCTAACCATAAACAATACCCTAATTCCAGGGTAGCCTAGAACGGATAATGCTCCTGCCTCACCCACAAGACTTGATTTGTACTTTTTTAAGAGCAAAGATTGGATTCAGCAACAATGAAAAAGGAAAATATTTTCCCTCAGAGAGAACGATGCCCAAAGTAGTTTTCTGATTCAAATGTAGTTTATAGTACTGAAGAATCCAATATCAATAATATGGTAATTTCTAGAAAGAATGAGGTTGGTTATTGAGGTAACAACGTGCAATATTGGCAAGAGCTGCAGGACTAGGAAGCAACCTTGGCATGACTTGACCAGGGGAGGAGAAACTGCTCTGAAGATGTGATAGACAGGCAGAGCTTTTTAAGTGAGTGCAGAGTGCTATTGTTCAGTCTCCTGTCATTGGTGTCTGATGTGGGCAGGAGTGCTGAGGTCACAGAATCTTGGACTAAGATTCTGGAACTCCAAGAGGCAGTGACCTGGCAAAGCATTGTTTAGGGTGTTGCTAGGTGACAAAGCCCTGTCAGATGAGTTGCTGAAACACAGAGCTTTCTTGGTGGTAGGCTCTATTGTTTGGGTGACCAGTTTGGAGAGATTTAGTTGACTTTAGGTCAAAGTTCTAGTGATTGACAAAAAGAAGCAACCAGGAGAAGACGGAAGGAGGAGGGGAGAAGGTGGTGTGGCCTGCTGGCCCTGCCCAGGCCCTCCACATACAGGACCTCTACTAAAACGACTACCTCTACTAACCCTGACCCTAATCCTAACCATAACCCTAACCTAACACTAACCGTATACCTAAACCTAACCCTAACCCAAACATTAACCCTAAACCTAACCCTAACCCAAACCCTAAGCCTAAACCTAACCCTAACCCAAACCCTAACCCTAATCCTAACCATAACCCTAACCCTAACCCTAACCCTAACTAACCCTAACCCTAACCCAAACCCTAACCGTAACCAGAACCCAAACCATAACTCTATTCCTAAACCTAACCCTAACCATAAACCTAACCCTAACCCAAACGCACACCCTAACCCTAAACCTAACGCTAACCCTAACGAAAACCCAAATCCTAACCTTAACTTAAATTTAACCCTAACCCAAACGCTAACCCTAACCCTAATCCAAACCATAACCCTAATCCTAACCCTAACCCTAACCCTAACAAACACCCAAACCCTAAACCTAACCCTAACAGAAAACTTATCCCTAACCCTAACCCTAACCCTAACCCAAACCCTAACCCTAACCCTAACCCTAAACCAAAACCAAATCCTAACACTAAACTTAACACTAACCTTAACCAAAACCCAAACCCAAACCATAACCTAACCCTAACCCTAACAATAACCCAAACCCTAACCCAAACCCTAATCCTAACCATAACCCTAACCCAAACCCAAACCTAACCGTAACCCTCACCCAAACCATAACCCTAATCCTAACCCTAACCTTAACACAAACCCTAACCCTAACCCTAACCCTAAACCTAACCCAAACCCTAACACTAACCCTAACCCTAACCCAAACCCTAACCCTAACCCTAACCCTAAACCTAACACAAACCCTAACCCTAACCCTAATCCTAACCCTAACACAAACCCTAACACTAACCCTAACCATAACCAGAACCCAAACCATAACTCTATCCCTAAACATAACCCTAACCCTAAACCTAACCCTAACATAAACGCACACCCTTACCTTAAACCTAACTCTAACCCTAACCCTAACCCTAAACCTAACCCAAATATTAACCCTAAACCTAAAACTAACCCAAACCCTAACCCTAAACCAAACCCTAAAACTAAACCTACCCATAATACAAACCCTAACCCTAACGCTAACCCAAACCCAAACCCTCCCCCTAACCCTCACGCAAACCCATCCGTAACACTAACCCTAACCCTAACCCTAACCCAAACATTAACCCTAAACCTAACCACAACCCAAACCCTAAACCTAAACCTAACCCTAACCCAAACCCTAACCCTAGACCTAACCCCAACACAAAACCTAAACCTAACGCTAACCCTAACCCTAACAGAAATCCAAACCCTAACGCTATCGCAAACCGTAACCCTAAACCTAAGCCTAACCCAAATCCTAACACTAACCCCAACCCTAACCCTAAACCAAACCCAAACCGAAACACTCACCCTAACCTTAACCTAAACCCTAACCCTAACCCTAACATTAACCCTAACCCAAACACAAACCCTAATCCTAACACTAACCCTAACCCTAATCCTAACCCAAACCCTAACCCTAACCCTACCTATAACCCAAACCCTAACCCTAACCCTAATCCTAACCCTAATGCTAACCCAAACAATAACACTAACCCTAATCGTAACCCTAACCCTAACCCGAACCCTAACCCTAAGCCTAAATCTAACCCTAACCCTAATTCTAACCCTAACCATAACCATAACCCACACCCTAACACTAACCCTAACCCTAACCCTAACCCAAACATTAATCCTAAACCTAACCCAAACCCAAGCCATAAACCTAAACCCTACCCGAACCCAAACCCTAACAATAACCTTAACACTAACCCTAACCTAACCCTAATCCTAACCCTAACCCTAACCCTAATCCTAACCCAACCCATAAACCTAACCCTATCGCTAAACACAACCCTAACCCAAACCTTAACCCTACCCCTAACACTAACCCTAACTGTCAACCTAACCCTAACCGTAACCTTTAAATCCTAAGACTAAACCTGAACTTAAACCTAACCCAAACCCTAACCCTAACAGTAACCCTAACCCTAACCCTAATCCAAACCCACACCCTAACCCTAACCCTAACCCTAAACCAAACCCAAATGCTAACCCTAAACTTAACACTAACCCTAATCGTAAACCAAACCCAAACTCTAACCCTAACCCTAACCCTAACAATAACCCAAACCCTAACCCTTACCCTAACCCAAACCCTAGCCCTAACCCTAACCCAACTCAAACCCTAATCCTAACCCTAACAATAACCCAAACCTAACCATAACCAGAACCCAAACCATAACTCTATCCCTAAACCTAACCCTAACCCGAAACCTAATCCTAACCCAAACGCACACCCTAACCCTAAACCTAACCCTAACCCTAACCCTAACCCTAACCCTAACACTAACCCTAACACTAACCCTAACCCTAACCCAAACCGAAACCCTAACCCTAAACCTAACCCAAACCATAATCCTAATCCTAACCCTAACGCTAACCCAACCCTAACCCTAACCCTAACACAAACCCTAACCCTGACCCTAAACCTAACACAAACCTTAACACTAACCCTAACCCTAACCCGAATCCTAACCCTAACCCTAACCCTAACCCTAACACAAACCCTAACCCTAACCCTAAACCTAACACTAACCCTAACCCTAACCCAAACCATAATCCTAATCCTAACCCTAACCCTAACCCAAACCCTAACCCTAACCCTAACACAAACCCTAACCCTGACCCTAAACCTAACACTAACCCTAACCCTAAATCGAATCCTAACCCTAACCCTAACCCTAACCCTAACACAAACCTTAACCCTAACCCTAAACCTAACACAAACCCTAACACTAACCCTAACCCTAACCCAAACCCTAACCCTGACCCTAACCCTAACGCAAACCCAAACCCAAACCCTAACCATAACCCTAACCCTAACCTTAAACCTAACACAAACTCTAACACTAACCCTAAACCTAATACAAACCCTAACCCAAACCCTAACCATAACCCTAACCCTAACCCAAACCATAACCCTAATCCTAACCCTAACCCTAAGCCAAATCCTAACCCTAACACTAACCCTAACGCAAACACAAACCCTAACCCTAACCCTAACCCAAACCATAACCCTAATCCTAAACCTAACCTTAACCCAAACCCTAACCCAAACCCTAACCCTAACACAAACCCTAAGCCTAAACCTAACACAAACCCTAACACTAACCCTGACCCTAACCCAAACCATAATCCTAATCCTAATCCTAACCCAAAACCAAACCCTAAACCTAAACCTAACCCTAACCCAAAACCTAACCATAAGCAGAATCCAAACCATAACACTATCCCTAAACCTAACCCTAACCCTAAAACTAACCCTAACCCAAACGCACACCCTAACCCTAACCCTAACTCTAACCCTAACCCAAACCCTAACACTAACCGTAACCCTAAACCAAACCATAACTCTAACCCTAACCCTAACCCAAACCCAAACCCTAACCTAACCCTAACCCTAACAATAACCCAAACCCTAACCCTAACCCTAACCCAAAACCTAACCCTAAACCTCACCCACACCCCAACCCAAACCCAAAACCTATCTGTAACCGTCACCCAAACCATAACCCTAATCCTAAAACCAACCCTAACCCAAACCCTAACCGTAACCCTAACCCTAACACAAACCCTAACCCTAATCCTAACCCTAACCCTAACACTAATCCTAACGCAAACCAAATCCTAACACTAACCCTACCCTAACCCTAACCCAAACCCAAACCCTAACTCGAAAACCTAACCCTAACCCAAACCCTAACCATAACCAGAACACAAACCATAACTCTATCCCTAAACCTAACCCTAACCCTAAACCTAACCCTAACCCAAAAGCACACTCTAACCCTAACCCTAACCCTAACCCAAACCCTAACCATAACCTTAAACATTAACTTAACCCTAACCCAAATGGTAACCCTGACCCTAACCCTAACCCTAACCTTAATCCAAATCCTAACCTTATCGCAAACCCTCACCCTAAACCTAACCTAAAACCTAACCCTAACCCTAACACTAACCCTAACCCAAACCCAAACCCTAATGCTAACACTAACCCTAACCCTAACACTCACCCGAACCCCAACGGAAACCCTAAACCTAACCCTAACCCTAACTCAAACCCTAACCCTAACCCTAAGCCTAAATCTAAACCTAACCCTAACCCTAATTCTAACCCTAACCCTAACCATAACCATAACCATAACCCATACCCTAATCCCAGGGTAGCCTAGAACTGATAATCCTCCTGCCTCACCCCCAAGAGTTGAGTTGTACTTTTTTAAGAGCAAAGATTGGATTCAGCAACAATGAAAAAGGAAAATATTTTCCCTCATAGAAAACGATGTCCAAAGTAGTTTTCTGATTCAAATGTAGCTTATAGTACTTAAGAATCCAATATCAATAATATGGTAATTTCTAGAAAGAATGAGGTTGGTTATTTATGTAACCACGTGCAATCCTGGCAAGAGCTGCAAGACTGGGAAGCAACCTTGGCATGACTTGACCAGGGGAGGAGCACCTGCTCTGAAGCTATGATAGACAGGCAGAGCTTTGCAAGTGAGTGCTGAGTGCTATTGGTCAGTCTCCTGTCACTGGTGTCTGATGTGAGCAGGAGTGCTGAGGTCACAGACTCTTGGACTAAGATTCTGGAAGTCCAAGAGGCAGTGAACAGGCAAAGCATTGTTTAGGGTGTTGCTGGGTGACAAAGCCCTCTCAGATGAGTTGCTGAAACACAGAGGTTTCTTGGTGGTAGGCTCTAGTGTTTGGGTGACCAGTTTGGAGAGATTATAGTAGACTTTAGGTCAAAGTTCTAGTGTTTGACAAAAAGAAGCAGCCAGGAGAAGATGGGAGGAGGAGGGGAGAAGATGGTGTGGCCTCCTGGCCCTGCCCAGGCCCTCCACATACAGGACCTCTACTAAAACGCCTACCTCTACTAAAGCTGACCCTAATCCTAACCTTAAACCTAACCATAACCCTAACCTAACACTAACCCTATACCTAACCCTAACGCTAACCCAAACATTAATCGTAAACCTAACCCTAACCCAAGCCATAAGCCTAACCCTAACCCTAACCCAAACCCTAACAATAACCTTAACCCTAACCCTAAGCTAACCCTAATCCTAACCCTAACCCTAACGGTAATCCTAACCCTATCCCTAAACACAACCCTAACCCAAACCTTAAACTTAACCCTAACACTAACCCTAACCGTAAACCTAACCATAACCCACACCCTAACACTAACCCTAACCCTAACCCTAACCCAAACATTAATCCTAAACCTAACCCAAACCCAAGCCATAAGCCTAAACCCTACCCTAACCCAAACCCTAACAATAACCTTAACCCTAACCCTAACCTAACCCTAATCCTAACCCTAACCCTAACCCTAATCCTAACCCAACCCATAAACCTAACCCTATCGCTAAACACAACCCTAACCCAAACCTTAACCCTACCCCTAACACTAACCCTAACTGTCAACCTAACCCTAACCCTAACCTTAAATCCTAAGACTAACCCTGAACTTACCCCTCACCCACACCCTCACCCTAACACTAACCCTAACCCTAACCCTAATCCAAACCACACCCTAACCCTAACCCTAACCCTAAACCAAACCCAAATGCTAACCCTAAACTTAACACTAACCCTAATCCTAAACCAACCCCAACCTCTAACCCTAACCCTAACCCTAACACTACCCCAAACCCTAACCCCTACCCTAACCCAAACCCTAACCCTAACCCTAACCCAACTCAAACCCTAATCCTAACCCTAACAATAACCCAAACCTAACCATAAACAGAACCCAAACCATAACTCTATCCCTAAACCTAACCCTAACCCGAAACGTAATCCTAACCCAAACGCACACCCTAACCCTAACCCTAACCCTAACCCTAACCCTAACCCTAACCCTAACCCTAAACCTAACCCTAAACCTAACCCTAACACAAACACAAACACTAACCCTAACCCTAACCCAAACACTAACCCTAACCCTAACCCTAAACCAAAACCAAACCCTAACACTAAACTTAACACAAACCCTAACCTTAACCCAAACCCAAACCCTAACCTAACCCTAACCCTAACAATAACCCAAACCCTAACCCTAACACTAACCCTAACCCAAACACTAACCCTAACCCTAACCCTAAACCAAAACCAGACCCTAACACTAAACTTAACACAAACCCTAACCTTAACCCAAACCCAAACCCTAACCTAACCCTAACCCTAACCCTAACCCAAACCATAATCCTAATCCTAACCCTAACCCTAAACCAAACCCTAACCCTAACCCTAACCCTAACCCTAACACAAACCCTAACCCTGACCCTAAACCTAACACAAACCCTAACACTAACCCTAACCCTAACCCGAATCCTAACCCTAACCCTAACCCTAACCCTAACACAAACCTTAACCCTAACCCTAAACCTAACACAAACCCTAACACTAACCCTAACCCTAACCCAAACCCTAACCTAACCCTAACCCTAACAATAACCCAAACACTAACCCTAACACTAACCCTAACCCTAACCCAAACCCAAATCCTAACCCTAACCCTAACCCAAACCATAATCCTAATCCTAACCCTAACGCTAACCCAACCCTCACCCTAACACTAACCCTAACCCTAACACAAACCCTAACCCTGACCCTAAACCTAACACAAACCCTAACACTAACCCTAACCTAACCCTAATCCTAACCCTAACCCTAACGGTAATCCTAACCCAACCCATAAACCTAACCCTATCCCTAAACAAAACCCTAACCCAAACCTTAAACTTAACCCTAACACTAACCCTAACCGTAAACCTAACCATAACCCACACCCTAAAACTAACCCTAACCCTAACCCTAACCCAAACATTAATCCTAAACCTAACCCAAACCCAAGCCATAAGCCTAAACCTAACCCTAACCCAAACCCTAACAATAACCTTAACCCTAACCCTAACCTAACCCTAATCCTAACCCTAACCCTAACCCTAATCCTAACCCCACCCATAAACCTAACCCTATCGCTAAACACAACCCTAACCCAAACCTTAACCCTACCCCTAACACTAACCCTAACTGTCAACCTAACCCTAACCCTAACCTTAAATCCTAAGACTAAACCTGAACTTAAACCTAACCCAAACCCTAACCCTAACAGTAACCCTAACCCTAACCCTAATCCAAACCCACACCCTAACCCTAAACCAAACCCAAATGCTAACCCTAAACTTAACACTAACCCTAATCCTAAACCAAACCCAAACTCTAACCCTAACCCTAACCCTAATCCAAACCCACCCCCTAACCCTAACCCTAACCCTAAACCAAACCCAAATGCTAACCCTAAACTTAACACTAACCCTAATCCTAAACCAAACCCAAACTCTAACCCTAACCCTAACCCTTACCCTAACCCAAACCCTTACCCTAACCCTAACCCAACTCAAACCCTAATCCTAACCCTAACAATAACCCAAAACCTAACCATAACCAGAACCCAAACCATAACTCTATCCCTAAATCTAACCCTAACCCGAAACCTAATCCTAAACCAAACGCACACCCTAACTCTAAACCTAACCCTAACCCTAACCCTAACCCTAACACTAACCCTAACACTAACCCTAACCCTAACCCAAACAGAAACCCAAACCCTAAACCTAACCCAAACCATAATCCTAATCCTAACCCTAACGCTAACCCAACCCTAACCCTAACCCTAACCCCAACCCTAACACAAACCCTAACCCTGACCCTAAACCTAACACAAACCCTAACACTAACCCTAACCCTAACCCGAATCCTAACCCTAACCCTAACCCTAACCCTAACACAAACCCTAACCCTAACCCTAAACCTAACACTAACCCTAACCCTAACCCAAACCATAATACTAATCCTAACCCTAACCCTAACCCAAACCCTAACCCTAACCCTAACCCTAACTCTAACACAAACCCTAACCCTGACCCTAAACCTAACACAAACCCTAACACTAACCCTAACCCTAAATCGAAACCTAACCCTAACCCTAACCCTAACCCTAACACAAACCTTAACCCTAACCCTAAACCTAACACAAACCCTAATTCTAACCCTAACCCTAACCCAAACCCTAACCCTGACCCTAACCCTAACGCAAACCCAAACCCAAACCCTAACCATAACCCTAACCCTAACCTTAAACCTAACACAAACTCTAACACTAACCCTAAACCTAATACAAACCCTAACCCAAACCCTAACCATAACCCAAACCCTAACCCAAACCATAACCCTAATCCTAACCCTATCCCTAACCCAAATCCTAACCCTAACACTAACCCTAACGCAAACACAAACCCTAACCCTAACCCTAACCCAAACCATAACCCTAATCCTAAACCTAACCTTAACCCAAACCCTAACCCAAACCCTAACCCTAACACAAACCCTAAGCCTAAACCTAACACAAACCCTAACACTAACCCTGACCCTAACCCAAACCATAATCCTAATCCTTATCCTAACCCAAAACCAAACCCTAAACCTAAACCTAACCCTAACCCAAAACCTAACCATAAGCAGAACCCAAACGATAACACTATCCCTAAACCTAACCCTAACCCTAAAACTAACCCTAACCGAAACGCACACCCTAACCCTAACCCTAACTCTAACCCTAACCCAAACCCTAACACTAACCGTAACCCTAAACCAAACCATAACTCTAACCCTAACCCTAACCCAAACCCAAACCCTAACCTAACCCTAACCCTAACAATAACCCAAACCCTAACCCTAACCCTAACCCAAAACCTAACCCTAAACCTAACCCACACCCCAACCCAAACTCAAAACCTAACTATAACCCTCACCCAAACCATAACCCTAATCCTAAAACCAACCCTAACCCAAACCCTAACTGTAACCCTAACCCTAACACAAACCCTAACCCTAACCCTAACCCTAACCCTAACACTAATCCTAACGCAAACCAAATCCTAACACTAACCCTACCCTAACCCTAACCCAAACCCAAACCCTAACTCGAAAACCTAACCCTAACCCAAACCCTAACCATAACCAGAACACAAACCATAACTCTATCCCTAAACCTAACCCTAACCCTAAACCTAACCCTAACCCAAAAGCACACCCTAACCCTAACCCTAACCCTAACCCAAACCCTAACCCTAACCTTAAACATTAACTTAACCCTAACCCAAATGGTAACCCTGACCCTAACCCTAACCCTAACCTTAATCCAAATCCTAACCTTATCGCAAACCCTCACCCTAAACCTAACCTAAACCCTAACCCTAACCCTAACACTAACCCTAACCCAAACCCAAACCCTAATCCTAACACTAACCCTAACCCTAACACTCACCCGAACCCCAACGGAAACCCTAAACCTAACCCTAACCCTAACTCAAACCCTAACCCTAACCCTAAGCCTAAATCTAAACCTAACCCTAACCCTAATTCTAACCCTAACCCTAACCATAACCATAACCATAACCCATACCCTAATCCCAGGGTAGCCTAGAACTGATAATCCTCCTGCCTCACCCCCAAGAGTTGAGTTGTACTTTTTTAAGAGCAAAGATTGGATTCAGCAACAATGAAAAAGGAAAATATTTTCCCTCATAGAAAACGATGTCCAAAGTAGTTTTCTGATTCAAATGTAGCTTATAGTACTTAAGAATCCAATATCAATAATATGGTAATTTCTAGAAAGAATTAGGTTGGTTATTTAGGTAACCACGTGCAATTCTGGCAAGAGCTGCAGGACTGGGAAGCAACCTTGGCATGACTTGACCATGGGAGGAGCACCTGCTCTGAAGCTATGATAGACAGGCAGAGCTTTGCAAGTGAGTGCTGAGTGCTATTGGTCAGTCTCCTGTCACTGGTGTCTGATGTGAGCAGGAGTGCTGAGGTCACAGACTCTTGGACTAAGATTCTGGAAGTCCAAGAGGCAGTGACCTGGCAAAGCATTGTTTAGGGTGTTGCTGGGTGACAAAGCCCTCTCAGATGAGTGGCTGAAACACAGAGGTTTCTTGGTGGTAGGCTCTAGTGTTTGGGTGACCAGTTTGGAGAGATTATAGTAGACTTTAGGTCAAAGTTCTAGTGTTTGACAAAAAGAAGCAGCCAGGAGAAGATGGGAGGAGGAGGGGAGAAGATGGTGTGGCCTCCTGGCCCTGCCCAGGCCCTCCATATACAGGACCTCTACTAAAACGCCTACCTCTACTAAAGCTGACCCTAATCCTAACCTTAAACCTAACCATAACCCTAACCTAACACTAACCCTATACCTAACCCTAACCCTAACCCAAACATTAATCGTAAACCTAACCCTAACCCAAGCCATAAGCCTAAACCTAACCCTAACCCAAACCCTAACAATAACCTTAACCCTAACCCTAACCTAACCCTAATCCTAACCCTAACCCTAACGGTAATCCTAACCCTATCCCTAAACACAACCGTAACCCAAACCTTAAACTTAACCCTAACACTAACCCTAAACGTAAACCTAACCATAACCCACACCCTAACACTAACCCTAACCCTAACCCTAACCCAAACATTAATCCTAAACCTAACCCAAACGCAAGCCATAAGCCTAAACCCTGCCCTAACCCAAACCCTAACAATAACCTTAACCCTAACCCTAACCTAACCCTAATCCTAACCCTAACCCTAACCCTAATCCTAACCCAACCCATAAACCTAACCCTATCGCTAAACACAACCCTAACCCAAACCTTAACCCTACCCCTAACACTAACCCTAACTGTCAACCTAACCCTAACCCTAACCTTAAAACCTAAGACTAACCCTGAACTTAAAACCAACCCAAACCCAAACCCTAACACTAACCCTAACCCTAACCCTAATCCAAACCCACACCCTAACCCTAACCCTAACCCTAAACCAAACCCAAATGCTAACCCTAAACTTAACACTAACCCTAATCCTAAACCAAACCCAAACTCTAACCCTAACCCTAACCCTAACAATAACCCAAACCCTAACCCTTACCCTAACCCAAACCCTAACCCTAACCCTAACCCAACTCAAACCCTAATCCTAACCCTAACAATAACCCAAACCTAACCATAACCAGAATCCAAACCATAACTCTATCCCTAAACCTAACCCTAACCCGAAACCTAATCCTAACCCAAACGTACACCCTAACCCTAACCCTAACCCTAACCCTAACCCTATCCCTAAACCTAACCCTAAACCTAACCCTAACACAAACACAAACACTAACCCTAACCCTAACCCAAACACTAACCCTAACCCTAACCCTAAACCAAAACCAAACCCTAACACTAAACTTAACACAAAACCTAACCTTAACCCAAACCCAAACCCTAACCTAACCCTAACCCTAACAATAACCCAAACCCTAATCCTAACACTAACCCTAACCCTAAACCAAACCCAAACCCTAACCCTAAACCTAACCCAAACCATAATCCTAATCCTAACCCTAACGCTAACCCAACCCTAACCCTAACCCTAACCCTAACCCTAACACAAACACTAACCCTGACCCTAAACCTAACACAAACCCTAACACTAACCCTAACCTAACCCTAATCCTAACCCTAACCCTAACGGTAATCCTAACCCAACCCATAACCTAACCCTATCCCTAAACACAACCCTAACCCAAACCTTAAACTTAACCCTAACACTAACCCTAACCGTAAACCTAACCATAACCCACACCTTAACACTAACCCTAACCCTAACCCTAACCCAAACATTAATCCTAAACCTAACCCAAACCCAAGCCATAAGCCTAAACCTAACCCTAACCCAAACCCTAACAATAACCTTAACCCTAACCCTAACCTAACCCTAATCCTAACCCTAACCCTAACCCTAATCCTAACCCAACCCATAAACCTAACCCTATCCCTAAACACAACCCTAACCCAAAACTTAACCCTACCCCTAACACTAACCCTAACTGTCAACCTAACCCTAACCCTAACCTTAAATCCTAAGACTAAACCTGAACTTAAACCTAACCCAAACCCTAACCCTAACAGTAACCCTAACCCTAACCCTAATCCAAACCCACACCCTAACCCTAACCCTAACCCTAAACCAAACCCAAATGCTAACCCTAAACTTAACACTAACCCTAATCCTAAACCAAACCCAAACTCTAACCCTAACCCTAACCCTAACGATAAACCAAACCCTAACCCTTACCCTAACCCAAACCCTAACCCTAACCCTAACCCAACTCAAACCCTAATCCTAACCCTAACAATAACCCAAACCCTAACCATAACCAGAACCCAAACCATAACTCTATCCCTAAACCTAACCCTAACCCGAAACCTAATCCTAACCCAAACACACACCCTAACCCTAAACCTAAAACTAACCCTAACCCTAACCCTAACCCTAACCCTAACCCTAAACCTAACCCTAAACCTAACCCTAACACAAACACAAACCCTAACCCTAACCCTAACCCAAACACTAACCCTAACCCTAACCCTAAACCAAAACCAAACCCTAACACTAAACTTAACACAAACCCTAACCTTAACCCAAACCCAAACCCTAACCTAACCCTAACCCTAACCCAAACATTACCACTAAACCTAACCCTAACCCAAACCCTAACCCTAAACCTAACCCTAACCCAAACCCTAAACATAACCATAACCCTAGCCCTAACCCAAACCCTAACCCTAAAGCTAATCCAAACATTAACTCTAAACCTAACCCTAACCCAAACCCTAACCCTAAACCTAATCCTAACCCAAACCCAAAACCTAAGCCTAACCCTAACCGTAACGCAAACCCTAATCCTAACCCTAACCCTAATCGTAACCCAAACCCAAACCATAACCCTAAACCTAACCCTAAACCAAACCCAAACCCAAACCCTAACCCTAACCCTAACCTTAACCCAAACCCAACCCATAACCCTAACCCTAACCCAAACCCTAACCATAACTAGAACCCAAACCATAACTCTACCTTAAACCTAAATCTAACCCTAAACCTAACCCTAACCCAAACGCACACCCTAACCCTAACCCTAACCCAAACCCTATTACTAACCCTAAACCTAACCCTAACCCAAACGCTAACCCTAACCCTAACCCTAAACCTAACCCTAACCCTAACCCAAATCCTAACCTTATCGCAAACCCACACCCTAAACCTAACCTAAACCCTAACTCTAACCCTAACACTAACCCTAACCCAAACCCAAACCCTAATCCTAACACTAACCCTAACCCTAACCCTAATACTGACCCTAACCCAAACGGAAACCCTAAACCTAACCCTAACACTAACTCAAACCCTAACCCTAACCCTAACCCTAACACAAACCCTAACCCTAACCCTAAACCTAACGCTAACCCTAACCCAAACCCTAACACTAACCCTAACCCTAACATAAACCCTAACTCTAACCCTAACCCTAACCCAAACCCAAACCCTAACCGTAACCATAACCCTAACCAAAACCGTAAGCCTCACCCTAACCCAAAACCAAACCCTAAGCCTAAACCTAACCCTAACCCTAACCCTAACCCTAATCCTAACCCTAACCTTAACCAAAATCCTAACCTTATCACAAACCCTGACCCTAAACCTAACCTAAACCCTAACACTAACCCTAACACTAACCCTAACCCAAACCCAAACCCTAGTCCTAATACTAACCCTAACCCTAACCCTAACCCTAACACTCACCATAACCCAAACGGAAACCCTAACCATAACCCTAATCCTAACTCACACGCTAACCCTAACCCTAAACATAACCATAACCCTAACCCTAATCCAAACCTTAACCCTAAAGCTAATCCAAACATTAACCCTAAACCTAACCCTAACCCAAACCCTAACACTAAACCTAACCCTAACCCTAAACCTAACCCTAACCCTAATCGTAACCGAAACCCAAAACATAACCCTAAACCTAACCCTATCCCAAACCCAAACCCAAACCCTAACCCTAACCCTAACCTTAACCCAAACCCAACCCGTAAACCTAACCCTAACCCAAACCCTAACCATAACTAGAACCCAAACCATAACTCTACCCTAAACCTAACTCTAAACCTAAACCTAACCCTAACCCAAAAGCACACCCTAACCCTAACCCTAACCCAAACCCTATACCTAACCCTAAACCTAACCCTAACCCAAACGCTAACCCTAACCCTAAACCTAACCCTAATCCTAACCCGAACCCTAACCCTAATCCTAACCCAAACCCAAACCTTAATCCTAATACTAATCCTAACCCTAACCCTAATACTCACCCTAACCCAAACGGAAACCCTAAACCTAACACTAACCCTAACTCAAACCCTAACTCTAATCCTAAACCTAACCCTAACCCTAACCCAAACCATAACCCTAATCGTAATCGAAACCTTAACCCTAAACCTAATCCTAACACAAACACTAACCCTAACCCTAAATCTAAACCTAACCCTAACCCTAATTCTAACCCTAACCCTAAACCTAACCATAACCATAACACATACCCTAATCCCAGGGTAGCCTTGAACTGATAATACTCCTGCCTCACCCCCAAGAGTTGAGTTGTACTTTTCTAAGAGCAAAGATTGGATTCAGCAACAATGAAAAAGGAAAATATTTTCCCTCATAGAAAACGATGTCCAAAGTAGTTTTCTGATTCATATGTATCTTATAGTACTTAAGAATCCAATATCAATAATATGGTAATTTCTAGAAAGAATGAGGTTGGTTATTTATGTAACCACGTGCAATCCTGGCAAGAGCTGCAGGACTGGGAAGCAAACGTGGCATGACTTGACTTGGGGAGGAGCACCAGCTCTGAAGCTATGATAGACTGGCAGATCTCTGCAAGTGAGTGCTGAGTGCTATTGGTCAGTCTCCTGTCATTTGTGTCTGATGTGGGCAGGAGTGCTGAGGTCACAGAATCTTGGACTAAGATTCTGGAACTCCAAGAGGCAGTGACCAGGCAAACATTGTTTAGGGTGTTGCTAAGTGACAAAGCCCTCTCAGATGAGTTGCTGAATCACAGAGGTTTCTTGGTGGTAGGCTCTAGTGTTTGGGTGACCAGTTTGGAGAGATTTAGTTGACTTTAGGTCAAAGTTCTAGTGTTTGACAAACAGAAGCAGCCAGGAGAAGATGGGAGGAGGAGGGCAGAAGGTAGTGTGGCCTGCTGGCCCTGCACAGGCCCTCCACATACAGGACCTCTACTACAAAGCCTACCTCTACTAACCCTAACCCTAACCCTAAACCTAACCCTAAACCTAACCTAACACTAACCCTTTACCTAACCCTAACACTAACCCAAACATTAAACCTAAACCTAAGCCTAACCCTAACCCTAAGCCTAAACCTAACCATAACCCAAACCTTAACCCTAACCCTAACCCTAACCCTAAACACAAACCCTAACCCTAAACCTAACCCTAACACAAACCGTAACACTAAACCTAACCCTAGCCCAAACCCTAACCCTAACCCTAGCCCAAACCCTAACCCTAAACCTAACCCTAACACAGACCCTAACCCTAACCAAACTCTAACCGTAACCCTAACCCTAACCCTAACCCTAACCCTAAAACTGACACTAAGCCAAACCCTAACCCTAACCCTAAACCTAACCCTAAACATAAGCCTAAAAATAACTCAAACCCTAACCGTAAACCTAACCGTAACCGAAACCCTAACCCTAACCTAACCCTAACACAAAACCTAACCCTAACCCTAACCCTAACCCTAACCCAAACCCAAACCCTAACCCTAACCCTAACCCAAACCATAACCCTAATCCTAACCCTAACCCTAACCCTAACCCAAACCCTAACCCTAACACAACCCCTAACTCTAACCCTAAACCTAACACAAACCCCAACCCAAACCCTAACCCTAACCCTAACCCTAACCCTAACCCAAACTGTAACCCGAACCCTAACCCAAACCAAACCCTGACCCTAACCCTAACACTACCCCAAACCAAACCCTAACACTAACCTTAACCCTAACCCTAATCCAAATCCAAACCCTAAAGCTAACCCTAACCCAAACCCTAACCATAACCATAACCCAAACCATAACTCTATCCCTAAACATAACCCTAACCCTAAACCTAACCCTCACCCAAATGCACACCCTAACCCTAACCCTAACCCTAACCCTAAACAAAACCCTAACCCTAACCTTAAACTAAACTTAACCATAACCCAAACGCTAACCCTAACCCTAACACTAACCGTAATCCTAAACCTAACCCTAACCCAAAACCTAACCCTATCGCAAACCCTAACCCTAAACCTAAGCCTAACCCAAATCCTAACACTAACCCCAACTCTAACCCTAAACCAAACCCAAACCGAAACCCTAACCCTAACCCTAACCTAAACCCTAACCCTAAACCTAACAGTAACCCTAACCCAAACCCAAACCCTAATCCTGACACTAACCCTAGCCCTAATCCTAACACTCACCCTAACCCAAACGCAAACCCTAACCCTAACCCTAACCCTAACCCAAACCCTAACCCTAACCCTAACTTTACCCCAACCCCTAACCCTACCCCTCATCCTAACCCTAACCCTAACCCTAACCCAAACCATAACCTAAACCGTAATTGTAACCCTAACCCTAACCCTAACCCTAACATAAACACTAACCCTAACAATAACGCAAACCCAAACCCTAACCCTAACCCTAACGCAAACCCAAACCCTAACACTAACCCTAACCCAAACCATAACCCTAATCCTAACCCTAACCATAACCCAAATCCTAACCCTAAACCTAATCGTAACCCTAACCCTAACCCGAACCCGAACCCAAACACTAACCCTAACCGTAACCCTAAACCTAACACTAACCCTAATTCTAACCCTAACCCTAACCATAAACCATACCCTAATCCCAGGGTAGCTTTGAACTGATAATCCTCCTGACTCACCCCCAAGGCTTGAGTTGTACTTTTTTAAGAGCAAAGATTGGATTCAGCAACAATGAAAAAGGAAAATATTTTCCCTCATAGAGAACGATGCCCAAAGAAGTTTT
Source organism: Eospalax fontanierii (assembly GCA_035773235.1). Lineage (NCBI taxonomy): Eukaryota > Metazoa > Chordata > Mammalia > Rodentia > Spalacidae > Eospalax > Eospalax fontanierii. Next base: position 3,337,091 of record JAJHUQ010000037.1, on the reverse strand, counting down.
CTGTTTCAAATGTAGCTTATAGTACTGAAGAATTCAATATCAATAATATGGTAATTTCTAGAAAGAATTACGTTCGTTATTTATGTAACCACGTGCAATCTGGCAAGAGCTGCAGGACTGGGAAGCAACCTTGGCATGACTTGACCAGGGAAGGAGCACCTTCTCTGAAGCTGTGATAGACAGGCAGAGCTTTGCAATTGAGTGCTGAGAGCTATTGGTCAGTCTCCTGTCATTGGTGTCTGATGTGGGCAGGAGTGCTGAGGTCACAGAATCTTGGATTAAGATTCTGGAACTCCAAGAGGCAGTAACCTGGAAAAGCATTGTTTGGGGTGTTGCTAGGTGACAAAGCCCTGTCAGATGAGTTGCTGAAACACAGAGGTCCTTGGTGGTAGGATCTAGTGTTTGGGTGACCAGTTTGGAGAGATTTAGTTGACTTTAGGTCAAAGATCTAGTGTTTGACAAAAAGAAGCAGCAAGGAGAAGATGGGAGGAGGAGGGGAGAATGTGGTGTGGCCTGCAGACAATGCCCTGAACCTCCACATAGTGTACCTCTACTACTAACCCTAATTGCCTACCTCTACTAACCCTAACGCTAACCCTAACCCTAACCCTAACCCTAACCCTAAACCTAACCTAACACTAACCCTATACCTAACCCTAATCCTAACCCAAACATTAAACCTAAAATTAACCCTAACCCTAACCGTAAGACTAAACCTAACCATAACCCAAACATTAACCCTAAACGTAACCCTAACCCTAGCCCAAACCCTAACCATAAACCTAACACTAACACAATCCCTAACCCTAAACCTAACCCAAACACAAACCCTAACCCTATCCCTAACCCAAACATTAACACTAAACCTAACCCTAACCCAAACCCTAACCCTAAACCTAACCCTAACCCAAACCCTAAACCTAAAGCTAACCCAAACATTAACCCTAAACCTAACCCTAACCCAAACCCTAACCCTAAACCTAACACTAGCCCAAACCCTAACCCTAAAACTAACCCTAACACAAACCCTAAACCTAAGCCAAACCCAAACCCTAACCCTAACCCTAACCCTAAACCTAACACTTACCAAAAACCTAACCCTAACCCTAACCCTAAACCTAAACCTAAGCCTATCAATAACCCAAACCCTAACCCTAACCCTAACCGTAACCCAAAACCTAAACCTAACACTAAACCTAAACCTAACCCTAACCCAAACCCTAACCCTAAACCTAACCCTAACACAAAACCTAACCCTAACCCTAAACCTAACCAAAACCCAAATCCTAACCCTAACCCTAAGCCTAATCCTAACCCTAACCCTAACCCTAACCCTAACCCTAACCCTAACCGAACTCATAAACCTAACCCTATCCCTAAACACAACCCTAACCCAAACCTTAACCCTAAACCTGACCCTAACACTAACCCTAATCCTAACCCTAACACTAACCCTAAACCCGAACACTAAACCTGAATATAAACCTAACCCAAACCCAAACCCTAACACTAACCCTAACCCTAACTCTAATCCAAACCCACACCCTAACCCTATACCTAACACTAAACCAAACCCAAACCCTAACACTGAACTGAACACTAACGCTAAACCTAACCCAAACCCAAACCGTAACCCTAAACCTAAATCTAAGAATAACCCAAACCCTAATCCTAACCCTAACCCAAACTCTAACCCTAACCCTAAACCTAACCCAAACCCAAACACAAACCCTAAACCTAATCCTAACCCAAACCCAAACTCTAAACCTAAACCTAACCCTAACCCAAACCCTAACCATAACCAGAATCCAATCCATAACACTATCCCTAAACCTAACCCTAACCCGAAACATAACCCTAACCCAAACGCACATGCTAAGCCTAACCCTAACACTAACCCTAACCCTAACCCAAATCCTAACCTTATCGCAAACCCTCACCCTAAACCTAATCTAAACCCTAAACCTAACCCTAAAACAAACCCTAACCCTAAACCTAACACAAACCCAAACCCTAACCCAGCCCTAAACCTAACCCAAACTATAACCGTAACCCTAACCCGAACCCTAACCCTAACACTAAACCTAACACTAAACGAAACCCTAACACTATACCTAACCCTAACCCTAACCCTAACATTACCCCTAAACCTAACCCTAAACCAAATCCTACCCCAAAACTTAACACTAAAACAAACCCTAACCATAACCATAACCCTAACTCTAACCCAAACCCTAACCGTAAAGCTAATCCAAACATTAACCCTAAACCTAACCCTAATCCAAACCCTAACCCTAAACCTAACCCTAACCCAAAACCAAACCCTAAGCCTAACCCTAACCATAACCCAAACCCTAACCCTAACCCTAACCCTAACCCTAATCCTAACCCAAACCCAAACCCTAACCCTAACCCTACCCTAAACCAAATCCAAACCCAAACCCTAACCCTAACCCTAACATTAACCCAAACCCAACCCCTAACCCTAACCCTAACCCAAACCCTAACCATAAGCAGAACCCAAACCATAACTCTATCCCTAAACCTAAACCTAACCCTAAACCTAACCCTAAACCAAACGCACACTCTAACCCTAACCCTAACCCAAACCCTATACCTAACCCTAACCCTAAACCTAACACTCACCCTAACCCAAACGGAAACCCTAAACCTAACCCTAACCCTAACTCAAACCCTAACCCTAACCCTAAACCTAATCCTAACCCTAACCCTAACCCAAACCATAACCCTAATCCTAATCGTATCCCTAACCCTAAAACTAACCCTAACCCTAATTCTAAACCTAACCCTAACCATAACCATAACCATAACCATAACCCATAACCTAATCCGAGGGTAGCCTTGAACTGATAATCCTCCTGCCTCACCCCCAAGAGTTGAGTTGTACTTTTTTAAGAGCAAAGATTGGATTCAGCAACAATGAAAAAGGAAAATATTTTCCCTCATAGAAAACGATGTCCAAAGTAGTTTTCTGATTCAAATGTAGCTTATAGTACTTAAGAATCCAATATCAATAATATGGTAATTTCTAGAAAGAATGAGGTTGGTTATTTATGTAACCACGTGCAATCCTGGCAAGAGCTGCAAGACTGGGAAGCAACCTTGGCATGACTTGACCAGGGGAGGAGCACCTGCTCTGAAGCTATGATAGACAGGCAGAGCTCTGCAAGTCAGTGCTGAGTGATATTGGTCAGTCTCCTGTCATTGGTGTCTGATGTGGGCAGGAGTGCTGAGGTCAGAGAATCTTGAACTAAGATTCTGGAACTCCAAGAGGCAGTGACCAGGCAAACATTGTTTAGGGTGTTGCTAGGTGACAAAACCCTCTCAGGGGAGTTGCTGAAACACAGAGGTTTCTTGGTGGTAGGCTCTAGTGTTTGGGTGACAAGTTTGGAGAGATTTAGTTGACTTTAGGTCAAAGATCTAGTGTTTGACAAAAAGAAGCAGCAAGGAGAAGATGGGAGGAGGAGGGGAGAATGTGGTGTGGCCTGCTGACAATGCCCTGAACCTCCACATAGTGTACCTCTACTACTAACCCTAATTGCCTACCTCTACTAACCCTAACGCTAACCCTAACCCTAACCCTAACCCTAACCCTAAACCTAACCTAACACTAACCCTATACCTAACCCTAATCCTAACCCAAACATTAAACCTAAAATTAACCCTAACCCTAACCCTAAGACTAAACCTAACCATAACCCAACCATTAACCCTAAACGTAACCCTAACCCTAGCCCAAACCCTAACCATAAACCTAACACTAACACAAACCCTAACCCTAATCCTAACCCAAACCCAAACCCTAACCCTAACCCTAACCCAAACATTAACACTAAACCTAACCCTAACCCAAACCCTAACCCTAAACCTAACCCTAACACAAACCCTAAACCTAAAGCTAACCCAAACATTAACCCTAAACCTAACCCTAACCCAAACCCTAACCCTAAACCTAACACTAGCCCAAACCCTAACCCTAAAACTAACCCTAACACAAACCCTAAACCTAAGCCAAAACCAAACCCTAACCCTAACCCTAACCCTAACCCTAAACCTAACACTTACCCAAAACCTAACCCTAACCCTAACCCTAACCCTAAACCTAAGCCTATCAATAACCCAAACCCTAACCCTAACCCTAACCGTAACCCAAAACCTAAACCTAACACAAAACCTAAACCTAACCCTACCCCAAACCCTAACCCTAAACCTAACCCTAACACAAAACCTAACCCTAACCCTAACGCTAACCAAAGCCCAAATCCTAACCCTAACACTAACCCTAACCCTAACCCATACCCTAACCGTAACACTAACCCTAACCCTAACCCTAACCCTAACCCTAACCCTAAAACTAACCCTAACCCTAACCCTAACCCAAACATTAATCCTAACCCTAACCCTAACCCAAAGCCTAACCCTAAACCTAACCCTAACCCAAACCCTAACCCTATCCCAAACCCAAACCCTAACCCTATGTCTAATCCTAACCTTAACCCTAACCCTAACCCTAACCGAACTCATAAACCTAACCCTATCCCTAAACACAACCCTAACCCAAACCTTAACCCTAAACCTGACCCTAACACTAACCCTAATCCTAACCCTAACCCTAACCCTAAACCCGAACACTTAACCTGAACATAAACCAAACCCAAACCCTAACCCTAACACTAACCCTAACCCTAACTCTAATCCAAACCGACACCCTAACCCTATACCTAATCCTAAACCAAACCCAAACCCTAACACTGAACTTAACACTAACCCTAACCCTAAGCCAAACCCAAACCGTAAACCTAAACCTAAACCTAAGAATAACCCAAACCCTAATCCTAACCCTAACACAAACCCTAACCCTAACCCTCAACTTAACCCAAACCCAAACACTAACTCTAAACCTAATCCTAACCCAAACCCAAAACCTAAACCTAACCCTAACCCTAACCCAAACCCTAACCATAACCAGAATCCAAACCATAACACTATCCCTAAACCTAACCCTAACCCTAAACATAACACTAACCCAAACGCACACGCTAACCCTAACCCTAACCCTAACCCTCACCCTAACCCTAACCCAAACCCTAACACTAACCCTAAACCTAACCCAAACCCTAACTCTAACCCTAACCCTAACCCTAACCCTAACCCAAAGCCTAACCCTAACCCTAACCCTAAACCTAACCCTAACCGTAACCCTAACCCTAAACGTAATCATAACGCAAAACAAACCCTAATACTAACCCTAACCCTAAACCTAACCAGAAACCAAACCCAAACCCTAACCCTAAACCTAACCCTAACCCAAACCCTAACCATAAACAGAACACAAACCATAACTCTACCCGTAAACCTAACCCTAACCCTAACCCAAATGCACACCCTAACCCTAAACCTAAACGTATCCCATACCCTAAACGTTACCCTAATCGTAACCCTAACCCTAACCCTAACCCTAACAAAAACATTAACCCTAACCATAACCGTAACCCAAACATTAACCCTAAACCTAACCCTAACTCAAACCCTACCCCTAAACCTAACCCTAACCCAAACCGTAAACCTATCCCAAACCCAAACACTAACCCTAAACCTAATCCTAACCCTAACCCTAACCCTAACCCTAACCGAACCCATAAACCTAACCCTATCCCTAAAAACAACCCTAACCCAAACCTTAACCCTAAACCTGACCCTAACCCTAACCCTAATCCTAACCCTAACCCTAACCCTAACCCTAAACCTAACCCTAACCCAAACCCTAACTGTAACCCTAACCCTAACCCAAACTCAAACCCTAACCCTAACCCTAACCCTAACCCAAACGCAAACTCTAAACCTAACCCTAACCCTAAGCCTAACCCTAACCCTAACCCTAATCCTAACGCAAACCAAACCCTAATACTAACCCTAACCCTAAACCTAACCCTAAACCAAAAGCAAACCCTAACCCTAAACCTAACCCTAACCCAAACCCTAACCATACCCAGAACACAAACCATAACTCTATCCCTAAACCTAACCCTAAGCCTAAACCTAACCCTAACCCAAATGCACACCCTAACCCTAACCCTAGCCCAAACCCTAACCCTAAACCTAACCCTAACACAAACCCTAAAACTAACCCTAACACAAACGCAAACCCAGCCCAGCCCTAAACCTAACCCAAACTCTAACCGTAACCCTAACCATAACCCTAACCCTATCCCTAACCCTAACACTAATCCAAACCCAAACCCTATACCTAACCCTAACCCTAACCCAAACATTAACCTTAAACCTAACCCTAACCCAAACCCTAACCCTAAACCTAATCCTAACACAAACCTTAACCCTAACCCTAACACAAACCCTAACCCTAACCCTAACCCTAAATCTAAACCTAACCCTAACCCTAATTCTAACCCTAACCATAACCATAACCATAACCCATACCCTAATCCCAGGGTAGCCTTGAACTGATAATCCTCCTGCCTCACCCCCAAGAGTTGAGTTGTACTTTTTTAAGAGCAAAGATTGGATTCAGCAAAAATGAAAAAGGAAAATATTTTCCCTCATAGAAAACGATGCCCAAAGTAGTTTTCTGATTCAAATGTAGCTTATAGTGCTTAAGAATCCAATATCAATAATATGGTAATTTCTAGAAAGAATGAGGTTGGTTATTTAGGTAACCACGTGCAATCCTGGCAAGAGCTGCAGGACTGGGAAGCAACCTTGGCATGACTTGACCAGGGGAGGAGCACTTGCTCTGAAGCTATGATAGACAGGCAGAGCTTTGCAAGTGAGTGCTGAGGGCTATTGGTCAGTCTCCTGTCATTGGTGTCTGATGTGAGCAGGAGTGCTGAAGTCACAGAATCTTGGACTAAGATTCTGGAACTCCAAGAGGCAGTGACTTGGCAAAGCATTGTTTAGGGTGTTGCTAGGTGACAAAGCCCTCTAAGATGAGTTGCTGAAACACAGAGGTTTCTTTGTGGTAGGCTCTAGTGTTTGGGTGACCAGTTTGGAGAGATTTAGTTGACTTTAGGTCAATGTTCTAGTGTTTGACAAAAAGAAATAGCCAGGAGAAGATGGGAGGAGGAGGGGAGAAGGTGGTGTGGCCTGCTGGCCCTGCCCAGGCCCTCCACAAACAGGACCTCTACTACTAAGCCTACCTCTACTAACCCTAACCCCAACCCTAATCCTAACCCTAAACCTAACCTGACAGTAACCCTATACCTAACCCTAACACTAACCCAAACATTCAACCTACCCCTCCCCCTAACCCTAACCCTCAGCCTAAACCTCACCATAACACAAAACTTAACCCTAAACCTAACCCTAACCCTAGCCCAAACCCAAAACCTAAGCCTAACAATAACCCAAACCCTAACCGTAAACCTAACCGTAACCCAAACCCTAACCCTAAACCTAACCCTAACGCAAACCCTAACCCTAAACCTAACCCTAACACAAAACCTAACCCTAACCCTAACCCTAACCCAAACCCAAATCCTAACCCTAAACCTAAACGTATCCCATACCCTAAACGTTACCCTAACCGTAACCATAACCCTAACACTAACCCTAACAAAAATATTAACCCTAACCATAACCGTAACCCAAACATTAACCCTAAACCTAACCCTAACTCAAAGCCTACCCCTAAACCTAACCCTAACCCAAACCGTAAACCTATCCCAAACCCAAACACTAACCCTAAGCCTAACCCTAACCCTAACCGAACCCATAAACCTAACCCTATCCCTAAAAACAACCCTAACGCAAACCTTAACCCTAAACCTGACCCTAACATTAACCCTAACCCTAACCCTAACCCTAACCCTAAACCCGAACACTAAACCTGAACATAAACCTAACCCAAACTCTAACCCTAACACTAACCCTAACCCTAACTCTAATCCAAACCCACACGCTAACCCTATACCTAACCCTAAACCAACCCAAACCCTAACACTGAACTTAACACTAACCCTAACCCTAACCCAAACCCAAACACTAACCCTAACCCTAAACCTAACAATAACACAAACCCTAACCCAAAAGCTAACCCTAAGCCTAACCCAAACCCAAATCCTAACCCTAAACATAACCCTAACCCAAACCCAAACCCTAACACAAACATTGACCCTAAACCTAACCCTAACACAAACGCTAACCCTAAACCTAACCCGAACCCAAACCCAATCCCTAACCCTAACCCTAACCCTAACCCTAACCCAAACATTAACCCTAAACGTAACCTTAACCCAAACCCTAACCCTAAACCTAACCCTAACCCAAACCCTAACCCCAACCGTTATCCTAACCCAAACGCAAACCCTAACTCTAACACTAACCCTAACCCAAACTCAAACACAAACCCTAACCCTAACCCTAATCCTAACCCTAACCCTAACCCAAACCATAACACTAACCCTAACCCTAACCCGAACCCTAACCCAAACACTAACCCTAACCCTAACCTTAAACCTAACCCTAACCCTAATTCTAACCCTAACACTAACCCTAACGCAAACACAAACCCTAACCCTAACCCTAACCCAAACATTAATCCTAAACCTAACCCAAACCCAAGCCATAAGCCTAAACGTAACCCTAACCCAAACCCTAACAATAACCTTAACCCTAACCCTAACCTAACCCTAATCCTAACCCTAACCCTAACCCTAATCCTAACCCAACCCATAAACCTAACCCTATCGCTAAACACAACCCTAACCCAAACCTTAACCCTACCACTAACACTAACCCTAACTGTCAACCTAACCCTAACCCCAACCTTAAATCCTAAGACTAAACCTGAACTTAAACCTAACCCAAACCCTAACCCTAACAGTAACCCTAACCTTAACCCTAATCCAATCCCACACCCTAACCCTAACCCTAACCCTAAACCAAACCCAAATGCTAACCCTAAACTGAACACTAACCCTAATCCTAACCCAAACCAAAACTCTAACCCTAACCCTAACCCTAACAATAACCCAAACCCTAACCCTTACCCTAACCCAAACCCTAACCATAACCCTAACCCAACTCAAACCCTAATCCTAACCCTAACAATAACCCAAACCCTAACCATAACCAGAACCCAAACCATAACTCTATCCCTAAACCTAACCCTAACCCGAAACCTAATCCTAACCCAAACGCACAACCTAACCCTAAACCTAACCCTAACCCTAACCCTAACCCTAACCCTAACACTAACCCTAACACTAACCCTAACCCTAACCCAAACCGAAACCCTAACCCTAAACCTAACCCAAACCATAATCCTAATCCTAACCCTAACGCTAACCCAACCCTAACCCTAACCCTAACCCTAACCCTAACCCTAACACAAACCCTAACCCTGACCCTAAACCTAACACAAACCCTAACACTAACCCTAACCCTAACCCGAATCCTAACCCTAACCCTAACCCTAACACAAACCCTAACCCTAACCCTAAACCTAACACTAACCCTAACCCTAACCCAAACCATAATCCTAATCCTAACCCTAACCCTAACCCAAACCCTAACCCTAACCCTAACACAAACCCTAACCCTGACCCTAAACCTAACACAAACCCTAACACTAACCCTAACCCTAAATCGAATCCTAACCCTAACCCTAACCCTAACACAAACCTTAACCCTAACCCTAAACCTAACACAAACCCTAACACTAACCCTAACCCTAACCCAAACCCTAACCCTGACCCTAACCCTAACGCAAACCCAAACCCAAACCCTAACCATAACCCTAACCCTAATCTTAAACCTAACACAAACTCTAACACTAACCCTAAACCTAATACAAACCCTAACCCAAACCCTAACCATAACCCTAACCCTAACCCAAACCATAACCCTAATCCTAACCCTAACCCTAACCCAAATCCTAACCCTAACACTAACCCTAACGCAAACACAAACCCTAACCCTAAACCTAACCCAAACCATAACCCTAATCCTAAACCTAACCTTAACCCAAACCCTAACCCAAACCCTAACCCTAACACAAACCCTAAGCCTAAACCTAACACAAACCCTAACACTAACCCTGACCCTAACCCAAACCATAATCCTAATCCTAATCCTAACCCAAAACCAAACCCTAAAACTAAACCTAACCCTAACCCAAAACCTAACCATAAGCAGAATCCAAACCATAACACTATCCATAAACCTAACCCTAACCCTAAAACTAACCCTAACCCAAACGCACACCCTAACCCTAACCCTAACTCTAATTCTAACCCAAACCCTAACACTAACCGTAACCCTAAACCAAACCATAACTCTAACCCTAACCCTAACCCAAACCCAAACCCTAACCTAACCCTAACCCTAACAATAACCCAAACCCTAACCCTTACCCTAACCCAAAACCTAACCCTAAACCTAACCCACACCCCAACCCAAACCCAAAACCTAACTGTAACCCTCACCCAAACCATAACCCTAATCCTAAAACCAACCCTAACCCAAACCCTAACCGTAACCCTAACCCTAACACAAACCCTAACCCTAACCCTAACCCTAACCCTAACACTAATCCTAACGCAAACCAAATCCTAACACTAACCCTACCCTAACCCTAACCCAAACCCAAACCCTAACTCGAAAACCTAACCCTAACCCAAACCCTAACCATAACCAGAACACAAACCATAACTCTATCCCTAAACCTAACCCTAACCCTAAACCTAACCCTAACCCAAAAGCACACCCTAACCCTAACCCTAACCCTAACCCAAACCCTAACCCTAACCTTAAACATTAACTTAACCCTAACCCAAATGGTAACCCTGACCCTAACCCTAACCCTAACCTTAATCCAAATCCGAACCTTATCGCAAACCCTCACCCTAAATCTAACCTAAACCCTAACCCTAACCCTAACACTAACCCTAACCCAAACCCAAACCCTAATCCTAACACTAACCCTAACCCTAACACTCACCCGAACCCCAACGGAAACCCTAAACCTAACCCTAACCCTAACTCAAACCCTAACCCTAACCCTAAGCCTAAATCTAAACCTAACCCTAACCCTAATTCTAACCCTAACCCAAACCCTAACCATAACCAGAACACAAACCATAACTCTATCCCTAAACCTAACCCTAACCCTAAACCTAACCCTAACCCAAAAGCACACCCTAACCCTAACCCTAACCCTAACCCAAACCCTAACCCTAACCTTAAACATTAACTTAACCCTAACCCAAATGGTAACCCTGACCCTAACCCTAACCCTAACCTTAATCCAAATCCTAACCTTATCGCAAACCCTCACCCTAAACCTAACCTAAACCCTAACCCTAACCCTAACACTAACCCTAACCCAAACCCAAACCCTAATCCTAACACTAACCCTAACCCTAACACTCACCCGCACCCCAACGGAAACCCTAAACCTAACCCTAACCCTAACTCAAACCCTAACCCTCACCCTAAGCCTAAATCTAAACCTAACCCTAACCCTAATTCTAACCCTAACCCTAACCATAACCATAACCATAACCCATACCCTAATCCCAGGGTAGCCTAGAACTGATAATCCTCCTGCCTCACCCCCAAGAGTTGAGTTGTACTTTTTTAAGAGCAAAGATTGGATTCAGCAACAATGAAAAAGGAAAATATTTTCCCTCATAGAAAACGATGTCCAAAGTAGTTTTCTGATTCAAATGTAGCTTATAGTACTTAAGAATCCAATATCAATAATATGGTAATTTCTAGAAAGAATTAGGTTGGTTATTTAGGTAACCACGTGCAATTCTGGCAAGAGCTGCAGGACTGGGAAGCAACCTTGGCATGACTTGACCAGGGGAGGAGCACCTGCTCTGAAGCTATGATAGACAGGCAGAGCTTTGCAAGTGAGTGCTGAGTGCTATTGGTCAGTCTCCTGTCACTGGTGTCTGATGTGAGCAGGAGTGCTGAGGTCACAGACTCTTGGACTAAGATTCTGGAAGTCCAAGAGGCAGTGACCTGGCAAAGCATTGTTTAGGGTGTTGCTGGGTGACAAAGCCCTCTCAGATGAGTTGCTGAAACACAGAGGTTTCTTGGTGGTAGGCTCTAGTGTTTGGGTGACCAGTTTGGAGAGATTATAGTAGACTTTAGGTCAAAGTTCTAGTGTTTGACAAAAAGAAGCAGCCAGGAGAAGATGGGAGGAGGAGGGGAGAAGATGGTGTGGCCTCCTGGCCCTGCCCAGGCCCTCCACATACAGGACCTCTACTAAAACGCCTACCTCTACTAAAGCTGACCCTAATCCTAACCTTAAACCTAACCATAACCCTAACCTAACACTAACCCTATACCTAACCCTAACCCTAACCCAAACATTAATCGTAAACCTAACCCTAACCCAAGCCATAAGCCTAAACCTAACCCTAACCCAAACCCTAACAATAACCTTAACCCTAACCCTAACCTAACCCTAATCCTAACCCTAACCCTAACGGTAATCCTAACCCTATCCCTAAACACAACCCTAACCCAAACCTTAAACTTAACCCTAACACTAACCCTAACCGTAAACCTAACCATAACCCACACCCTAACACTAACCCTAACCCTAACCCTAACCCAAACATTAATCCTAAACCTAACCCAAACCCAAGCCATAAGCCTAAACCCTACCCTAACCCAAACCCTAACAATAACCTTAACCCTAACCCTAACCTAACCCTAATCCTAACCCTAACCCTAACCCTTATCCTAACCCAACCCATAAACCTAACCCTATCGCTAAACACAACCCTAACCCAAACCTTAACCCTACCCCTAACACTAACCCTAACTGTCAACCTAACCCTAACCCTAACCTTAAATCCTAAGACTAAACCTGAACTTAAACCTAACCCAAACCCTAACCCTAACAGTAACCCTAACCCTAACCCTAATCCAAACCCACACCCTAACCCTAAACCTAACCCTAAACCAAACCCAAATGCTAACCCTAAACTTAACACTAACCCTAATCCTAAACCAAACCCAAACTCTAACCCTAACCCTAACCCTAACAATAACCCAAACCCTAACCCTTACCCTAACCCAAACCCTAACCATAACCCTAACCCAACTCAAACCCTAATCCTAACCCTAACAATAACCCAAACCTAACCATAACCAGAACCCAAACCATAACTCTATCCCTAAACCTAACCCTAACCCGAAACGTAATCCTAACCCAAACGCACACCCTAACCCTAAACCTAACCCTAACCCTAACCCTAACCCTAACCCTAACCCTAACCCTAAACCTAACCCTAAACCTAACCCTAACACAAACACAAACACTAACCCTAACCCTAACCCAAACACTAACCCTAACCCTAACCCTAAACCAAAACCAAACCCTAACACTAAACTTAACACAAACCCTAACCTTAACCCAAACCCAAACCCTAACCTAACCCTAACCCTAACAATAACCCAAACCCTAACCCTAACACTAACCCTAACCCAAACACTAACCCTAACCCTAACCCTAAACCAAAACCAGACCCTAACACTAAACTTAACACAAACCCTAACCTTAACACAAACCCAAACCCTAACCTAACCCTAACCCTAACCCTAACCCAAACCATAATCCTAATCCTAACCCTAACCCTAAACCAAACCCTAACCCTAACCCTAACCCTAACCCTAACACAAACCCTAACCCTGACCTTAAATCTAACACAAACCCTAACACTAACCCTAACCCTAACCCGAATCCTAACCCTAACCATAACCCTAACCCTAACACAAACCTTAACCCTAACCCTAAACCTAACACAAACCCTAACACTAACCCTAACCCTAACCCAAACCCTAACCTAACCCTAACCCTAACAATAACCCAAACCCTAACCCTAACACTAACCCTAACCCTAACCCAAACCCAAACCCTAACCCTAACCCTAACCCAATCCATAATCCTAATCCTAACCCTAACGCTAACCCAACCCTAACCCCAACCCTAACCCTAACCCTAACACAAACCCTAACCCTGACCCTAAACCTAACACAAACCATAACACTAACCCTAACCTAACCCTAATCCTAACCCTAACCCTAACGGTAATCCTAACCCAACCCATAAACCTAACCCTATCCCTAAACAAAACCCTAACCCAAACCTTAAACTTAACCCTAACACTAACCCTAACCGTAAACCTAACCATAACCCACACCCTAAAACTAACCCTAACCCTAACCCTAACCCAAACATTAATCCTAAACCTAACCCAAACCCAAGCCATAAGCCTAAACCTAACCCTAACCCAAACCCTAACAATAACCTTAACCCTAACCCTAACCTAACCCTAATCCTAACCCTAACCCTAACCCTAATCCTAACCCCACCCATAAACCTAACCCTATAGCTAAACACAACCCTAACCCAAACCTTAACCCTACCCCTAACACTAACCCTAACTGTCAACCTAACCCTAACCCTAACCTTAAATCCTAAGACTAAACCTGAACTTAAACCTAACCCAAACCCTAACCCTAACAGTAACCCTAACCCTAACCCTAATCCAAACCCACACCCTAACCCTAACCCTAACCCTAAACCAAACCCAAATGCTAACCCTAAACTTAACACTAACCCTAATCCTAAACCAAACCCAAACTCTAACCCTAACCCTAACCCTAACAATAACCCAAACCCTAACCCTTACCCTAACCCAAACCCTAACCCTAACCCTAAACCAAACCCAAACTCTAACCCTAACCCTAACCCTAACAATAACCCAAACCCTAACCCTAACCCTAACCCTAACCCTAACCCTAACCCTAACCCTAACCCAAACCCTAACCATAACCAGAACACAAACCATAACTCTATCCCTAAACCTAACCCTAACCCTAAACCTAACCCTAACCCAAAAGCACACCCTAACCCTAACCCTAACCCTAACCCAAACCCTAACCCTAACCTTAAACATTAACTTAACCCTAACCCAAATGGTAACCCTGACCCTAACCCTAACCCTAACCTTAATCCAAAACCTAACCTTATCGCAAACCCTCACCCTAAACCTAACCTAAACCCTAACCCTAACCCTAACACTAACCCTAACCCAAACCCAAACCCTAATCCTAACACTAACCCTAACCCTAACACTCACCCGAACCCCAACGGAAACCCTAAACCTAACCCTAACCCTAACTCAAACCCTAACCCTAACCCTAAGCCTAAATCTAAACCTAACCCTAACCCTAATTCTAACCCTAACCCTAACCATAACCATAACCATAACCCATACCCTAATCCCAGGGTAGCCTAGAACTGATAATCCTCCTGCCTCACCCCCAAGAGTTGAGTTGTACTTTTTTAAGAGCAAAGATTGGATTCAGCAACAATGAAAAAGGAAAATATTTTCCCTCATAGAAAACGATGTCCAAAGTAGTTTTCTGATTCAAATGTAGCTTATAGTACTTAAGAATCCAATATCAATAATATGGTAATTTCTAGAAAGAATTAGGTTGGTTATTTAGGTAACCACGTGCAATTCTGGCAAGAGCTGCAGGACTGGGAAGCAACCTTGGCATGACTTGACCAGGGGAGGAGCACCTGCTCTGAAGCTATGATAGACAGGCAGAGCTTTGCAAGTGAGTGCTGAGTGCTATTGGTCAGTCTCCTGTCACTGGTGTCTGATGTGAGCAGGAGTGCTGAGGTCACAGACTCTTGGACTAAGATTCTGGAAGTCCAAGAGGCAGTGACCTGGCAAAGCATTGTTTAGGGTGTTGCTGGGTGACAAAGCCCTCTCAGATGAGTTGCTGAAACACAGAGGTTTCTTGGTGGTAGGCTCTAGTGTTTGGGTGACCAGTTTGGAGAGATTATAGTAGACTTTAGGTCAAAGTTCTAGTGTTTGACAAAAAGAAGCAGCCAGGAGAAGATGGGAGGAGGAGGGGAGAAGATGGTGTGGCCTCCTGGCCCTGCCCAGGCCCTCCACATACAGGACCTCTACTAAAACGCCTACCTCTACTAAAGCTGACCCTAATCCTAACCTTAAACCTAACCATAACCCTAACCTAACACTAACCCTATACCTAACCCTAACCCTAACCCAAACATTAATCGTAAACCTAACCCTAACCCAAGCCATAAGCCTAAACCTAACCCTAACCCAAACCCTAACAATAACCTTAACCCTAACCCTAACCTAACCCTAATCCTAACCCTAACCCTAACGGTAATCCTAACCCTATCCCTAAACACAACCGTAACCCAAACCTTAAACTTAACCCTAACACTAACCCTAACCGTAAACCTAACCATAACCCACACCCTAACACTAACCCTAACCCTAACCCAAACCCAAACCCTAACCCTAACCCTAACCCAAACCATAATCCTAATCCTAACCCTAACGCTAACCCAACCCTAACCCTAACCCTAACCCTAACCCTAACACAAACCCTAACCCTGACCCTAAACCTAACCCAAACCATAACCCTAATCCTAAACCTAACCTTAACCCAAACCCTAACCCAAACCCTAACCCTAACACAAACCCTAAGCCTAAACCTAACACAAACCCTAACACTAACCCTGACCCTAACCCAAACCATAATCCTAATCCTAATCCTAACCCAAAACCAAACCCTAAAACTAAACCTAACCCTAACCCAAAACCTAACCATAAGCAGAATCCAAACCATAACACTATCCATAAACCTAACCCTAACCCTAAAACTAACCCTAACCCAAACGCACACCCTAACCCTAACCCTAACTCTAACCCTAACCCAAACCCTAACACTAACCGTAACCCTAAACCAAACCATAACTCTAACCCTAACCCTAACCCAAACCCAAACCCTAACCTAACCCTAACCCTAACAATAACCCAAACCCTAACCCTTACCCTAACCCAAAACCTAACACTAAACCTAACCCACACCCCAACCCAAACCCAAAACCTAACTGTAACCCTCACCCAAACCATAACCCTAATCCTAAAACCAACCCTAACCCAAACCCTAACCGTAACCCTAACCCTAACACAAACCCTAACCCTAACCCTAACCCTAACCCTAACACTAATCCTAACGCAAACCAAATCCTAACACTAA
>JAJHUQ010000037.1:3305000-3312500 GCA_035773235.1 Eospalax fontanierii | reverse complement strand
ACCCTAACCCTAACCCTAACCCAAACCCTAACCATAACCAGAACACAAACCATAACTCTATCCCTAAACCTAACCCTAACCCTAAACCTAACCCTAACCCAAAAGCACACCCTAACCCTAACCCTAACCCTAACCCAAACCCTAACCCTAACCTTAAACATTAACTTAACCCTAACCCAAATGGTAACCCTGACCCTAACCCTAACCCTAACCTTAATCCAAATCCTAACCTTATCGCAAACCCTCACCCTAAACCTAACCTAAACCCTAACCCTAACCCTAACACTAACCCTAACCCAAACCCAAACCCTAATCCTAACACTAACCCTAACCCTAACACTCACCCGAACCCCAACGGAAACCCTAAACCTAACCCTAACCCTAACTCAAACCCTAACCCTAACCCTAAGCCTAAATCTAAACCTAAACCTAACCCTAATTCTAACCCTAACCCTAACCATAACCATAACCATAACCCATACCCTAATCCCAGGGTAGCCTAGAACTGATAATCCTCCTGCCTCACCCCCAAGAGTTGAGTTGTACTTTTTTAAGAGCAAAGATTGGATTCAGCAACAATGAAAAAGGAAAATATTTTCCCTCATAGAAAACGATGTCCAAAGTAGTTTTCTGATTCAAATGTAGCTTATAGTACTTAAGAATCCAATATCAATAATATGGTAATTTCTAGAAAGAATTAGGTTGGTTATTTAGGTAACCACGTGCAATTCTGGCAAGAGCTGCAGGACTGGGAAGCAACCTTGGCATGACTTGACCAGGGGAGGAGCACCTGCTCTGAAGCTATGATAGACAGGCAGAGCTTTGCAAGTGAGTGCTGAGTGCTATTGGTCAGTCTCCTGTCACTGGTGTCTGATGTGAGCAGGAGTGCTGAGGTCACAGACTCTTGGACTAAGATTCTGGAAGTCCAAGAGGCAGTGACCTGGCAAAGCATTGTTTAGGGTGTTGCTGGGTGACAAAGCCCTCTCAGATGAGTTGCTGAAACACAGAGGTTTCTTGGTGGTAGGCTCTAGTGTTTGGGTGACCAGTTTGGAGAGATTATAGTAGACTTTAGGTCAAAGTTCTAGTGTTTGACAAAAAGAAGCAGCCAGGAGAAGATGGGAGGAGAAGGGGAGAAGATGGTGTGGCCTCCTGGCCCTGCCCAGGCCCTCCACATACAGGACCTCTACTAAAACGCCTACCTCTACTAAAGCTGACCCTAATCCTAACCTTAAACCTAACCATAACCCTAACCTAACACTAACCCTATACCTAACCCTAACCCTAACCCAAACATTAATCGTAAACCTAACCCTAACCCAAGCCATAAGCCTAAACCTAACCCTAACCCAAACCCTAACAATAACCTTAACCCTAACCCTAACCTAACCCTAATCCTAACCCTAACCCTAACGGTAATCCTAACCCTATCCCTAAACACAACCGTAACCCAAACCTTAAACTTAACCCTAACACTAACCCTAACCGTAAACCTAACCATAACCCACACCCTAACACTAACCCTAACCCTAACCCTAACCCAAACATTAATCCTAAACCTAACCCAAACCCAAGCCATAAGCCTAAACCCTACCCTAACCCAAACCCTAACAATAACCTTAACCCTAACCCTAACCTAACCCTAATCCTAACCCTAACCCTAACCCTAATCCTAACCCAACCCATAAACCTAACCCTATCGCTAAACACAACCCTAACCCAAACCTTAACCCTACCCCTAACACTAACCCTAACTGTCAACCTAACCCTAACCCTAACCTTAAATCCTAAGACTAAACCTGAACTTAAACCTAAACCAAACCCTAACCCTAACAGTAACCCTAACCCTAACCCTAATCCAAACCCACACCCTAACCCTAACCCTAACCCTAAACCAAACCCAAATGCTAACCCTAAACTTAACACTAACCCTAATCCTAAACCAAACCCAAACTCTAACCCTAACCCTAACCCTAACAATAACCCAAACCCTAACCCTTACCCTAACCCAAACCCTAACCCTAACCCTAACCCAACTCAAACCCTAATCCTAACCCTAACAATAACCCAAACCTAACCATAACCAGAACCCAAACCATAACTCTATCCCTAAACCTAACCCTAACCCGAAACCTAATCCTAACCCAAACGCACACCCTAACCCTAAACCTAACCCTAACCCTAACCCTAACCCTAACCCTATCCCTAAACCTAACCCTAAACCTAACCCTAACACAAACACAAACACTAACCCTAACCCTAACCCAAACCCTAACCCTAACCCTAATCCTAACGCAAACCAAACCCTAATACTAACCCTAACCCTAAACCTAACCCTAAACCAAAAGCAAACCCTAACCCTAAACCTAACCCTAACCCAAACCCTAACCATAACCAGAACACAAACCATAACTCTATCCCTAAACCTAACCCTAAGCCTAAACCTAACCCTAACCCAAATGCACACCCTAACCCTAACCCTAGCCCAAACCCTAACCCTAAACCTAACCCTAACACAAACCCTAAAACTAACCCTAACACAAACGCAAACCCAGCCCAGCCCTAAACCTAACCCAAACTCTAACCGTAACCCTAACCATAACCCTAACCCTATCCCTAACCCTAACACTAATCCAAACCCAAACCCTATACCTAACCCTAACCCTAACCCAAACATTAACCCTAAACCTAACCCTAACCCAAACCCTAACCCTAAACCTAATCCTAACACAAACCTTAACCCTAACCCTAACACAAACCCTAACCCTAACCCTAACCCTAAATCTAAACCTAACCCTAACCCTAATTCTAACCCTAACCATAACCATAACCATAACCCATACCCTAATCCCAGGGTAGCCTTGAACTGATAATCCTCCTGCCTCACCCCCAAGAGTTGAGTTGTACTTTTTTAAGAGCAAAGATTGGATTCAGCAAAAATGAAAAAGGAAAATATTTTCCCTCATAGAAAACGATGCCCAAAGTAGTTTTCTGATTCAAATGTAGCTTATAGTGCTTAAGAATCCAATATCAATAATATGGTAATTTCTAGAAAGAATGAGGTTGGTTATTTAGGTAAACACGTGCAATCCTGGCAAGAGCTGCAGGACTGGGAAGCAACCTTGGCATGACTTGACCAGGGGAGGAGCACTTGCTCTGAAGCTATGATAGACAGGCAGAGCTTTGCAAGTGAGTGCTGAGGGCTATTGGTCAGTCTCCTGTCATTGGTGTCTGATGTGAGCAGGAGTGCTGAAGTCACAGAATCTTGGACTAAGATTCTGGAACTCCAAGAGGCAGTGACTTGGCAAAGCATTGTTTAGGGTGTTGCTAGGTGACAAAGCCCTCTAAGATGAGTTGCTGAAACACAGAGGTTTCTTTGTGGTAGGCTCTAGTGTTTGGGTGACCAGTTTGGAGAGATTTAGTTGACTTTAGGTCAATGTTCTAGTGTTTGACAAAAAGAAATAGCCAGGAGAAGATGGGAGGAGGAGGGGAGAAGGTGGTGTGGCCTGCTGGCCCTGCCCAGGCCCTCCACAAACAGGACCTCTACTACTAAGCCTACCTCTACTAACCCTAACCCTAACCCTAATCCTAACCCTAAACCTACCCTAACACTAACCCTATACCTAACCCTAACACTAACCCAAACATTAAACCTAAACCTAACCCTAACCCTAACCCTAAGCCTAAACCTAACCATAACCCAAAACTTAACCCTAAACCTAACCCTAACCCTAGCCCAAACCCAAAAGCTCAGCCTAACAATAACCCAAACCCTAACCGTAAACCTAACCGTAACCCAAACCCTAACCCTAAACCTAACCCTAACGCAAACCCTAACCCTAAACCTAACCCTAACACAAAACCTAACCCTAACCCTAACCCTAACCCAAACCCAAATCCTAACCCTAAACCTAAACGTATCCCATACCCTAAACGTTACCCTAACCGTAACCATAACCCTAACACTAACCCTAACAAAAATATTAACCCTAACCATAACCGTAACCCAAACATTAACCCTAAACCTAACCCTAACTCAAAGCCTACCCCTAAACCTAACCCTAACCCAAACCGTAAACCTATCCCAAACCCAAACACTAACCCTAAGCCTAACCCTAACCCTAACCGAACCCATAAACCTAACCCTATCCCTAAAAACAACCCTAACGCAAACCTTAACCCTAAACCTGACCCTAACATTAACCCTAACCCTAACCCTAACCCTAACCCTAAACCCGAACACTAAACCTGAACATAAACCTAACCCAAACTCTAACCCTAACACTAACCCTAACCCTAACTCTAATCCAAACCCACACGCTAACCCTATACCTAACCCTAAACCAAACCCAAACCCTAACACTGAACTTAACACTAACCCTAACCCTAACCCAAACCCAAACACTAACCCTAACCCTAAACCTAACAATAACCCAAACCCTAACCCAAAAGCTAACCCTAAGCCTAACCCAAACCCAAATCCTAACCCTAAACCTAACCCTAACCCAAACCCAAACCCTAACACAAACATTGACCCTAAACGTAACCCTAACACAAACGCTAACCCTTAACCTTACCCGAACCCAAACCCAATCCCTAACCCTAACCCTAACCCTAACCCTAACCCAAACATTAACCCTAAACGTAACCTTAACCCAAACCCTAACCCTAAACCTAACCCTAACCCAAACCCTAACCCCAACCGTTATCCTAACCCAAACGCAAACCCTAACTCTAACACTAACCCTAACCCAAACTCAAACACAAACCCTAACCCTAACCCTAATCCTAACCCTAACCCTAACCCAAACCATAACACTAACCCTAACCCTAACCCGAACCCTAACCCAAACACTAACCCTAACCCTAACCTTAAACCTAACCCTAACCCTAATTCTAACCCTAACACTAACCCTAACGCAAACACAAACCCTGACCCTAACCCTAACCCAAACATTAATCCTAAACCTAACCCAAACCCAAGCCATAAGCCTAAACGTAACCCTAACCCAAACCCTAACAATAACCTTAACCCTAACCCTAACCTAACCCTAATCCTAACCCTAATCCTAACCCTAATCCTAACCCAACCCATAAACCTAACCCTATCGCTAAACACAACCCTAACCCAAACCTTAACCCTACCCCTAACACTAACCCTAACTGTCAACCTAACCCTAACCCTAACCTTAAATCCTAAGACTAAACCTGAACTTAAACCTAACCCAAACCCTAACCCTAACAGTAACCCTAACCCTAAACCTAATCCAAACCCACACCCTAACCCTAACCCTAACCCTAAACCAAACCCAAATGCTAACCCTAAACTTAACACTAACCCTAATCCTAAACCAAACCCAAACTCTAACCCTAACCCTAACCCTAACAATAACCCAAACCCTAACCCTTACCCTAACCCAAACCCTAACCATAACCCTAACCCAACTCAAACCCTAATCCTAACCCTAACAATAACCCAAACCCTAACCATAACCAGAACCCAAACCATAACTCTATCCCTAAACCTAACCCTAACCCGAAACCTAATCCTAACCCAAACGCACAACCTAACCCTAAACCTAACCCTAACCCTAACCCTAACCCTAACCCTAACACTAACCCTAACACTAACCCTAACCCTAACCCAAACCGAAACCCTAACCCTAAACCTAACCCAAACCATAATCCTAATCCTAACCCTAACGCTAACCCAACCCTAACCCTAACCCTAACCCTAACCCTAACCCTAACACAAACCCTAACCCTGACCCTAAACCTAACACAAACCCTAACACTAACCCTAACCCTAACCCGAATCCTAACCCTAACCCTAACCCTAACCCTAACACAAACCCTAACCCTAACCCTAAACCTAACACTAACCCTAACCCTAACCCAAACCATAATCCTAATCCTAACCCTAACCCTAACCCAAACCCTAACCCTAACCCTAACACAAACCCTAACCCTGACCCTAAACCTAACACAAACCCTAACACTAACCCTAACCCTAAATCGAATCCTAACCCTAACCCTAACCCTAACACAAACCTTAACCCTAACCCTAAACCTAACACAAACCCTAACACTAACCCTAACCCTAACCCAAACCCTAACCCTGACCCTAACCCTAATGCAAACCCAAACCCAAACCCTAACCATAACCCTAACCCTAATCTTAAACCTAACACAAACTCTAACACTAACCCTAAACCTAATACAAACCCTAACCCAAACCCTAACCATAACCCTAACCCTAACCCAAACCATAACCCTAATCCTAACCCTAACCCTAACCCAAATCCTAACCCTAACACTAACCCTAACGCAAACACAAACCCTAACCCTAAACCTAACCCAAACCATAACCCTAATCCTAAACCTAACCTTAACCCAAACCCTAACCCAAACCCTAACCCTAACACAAACCCTAAGCCTAAACCTAACACAAACCCTAACACTAACCCTGACCCTAACCCAAACCATAATCCTAATCCTAATCCTAACCCAAAACCAAACCCTAAAACTAAACCTAACCCTAACCCAAAACCTAACCATAAGCAGAATCCAAACCATAACACTATCCATAAACCTAACCCTAACCCTAAAACTAACCCTAACCCAAACGCACACCCTAACCCTAACCCTAACTCTAATTCTAACCCAAACCCTAACACTAACCGTAACCCTAAACCAAACCATAACTCTAACCCTAACCCTAACCCAAACCCAAACCCTAACCTAACCCTAACCCTAACAATAACCCAAACCCTAACCCTTACCCTAACCCAAAACCTAACCCTAAACCTAACCCACACCCCAACCCAAACCCAAAACCTAACTGTAACCCTCACCCAAACCATAACCCTAATCCTAAAACCAACCCTAACCCAAACCCTAACCGTAACCCTAACCCTAACACAAACCCTAACCCTAACCCTAACCCTAACCCTAACACTAATCCTAACGCAAACCAAATCCTAACACTAACCCTACCCTAACCCTAACCCAAACCCAAACCCTAACTCGAAAACCTAACCCTAACCCAAACCCTAACCATAACCAGAACACAAACCATAACTGTATCCCTAAACCTAACCCTAACCCTAAACCTAACCCTAACCCAAAAGCACACCCTAACCCTAACCCTAACCCTAACCCAAACCCTAACCCTAACCTTAAACATTAACTTAACCCTAACCCAAATGGTAACCCTGACCCTAACCCTAACCCTAACCTTAATCCAAATCCTAACCTTATCGCAAACCCTCACCCTAAACCTAACCTAAACCCTAACCCTAACCCTAACACTAACCCTAACCCAAACCCAAACCCTAATCCTAACACTAACCCTAACCCTAACACTCACCCGAACCCCAACGGAAACCCTAAACCTAACCCTAACCCTAACTCAAACCCTAACCCTAACCCTAAGCCTAAATCTAAACCTAACCCTAACCCTAATTCTAACCCTAACCCAAATCCTAACCATAACCAGAACAC
>JAJHUQ010000037.1:3267500-3292500 GCA_035773235.1 Eospalax fontanierii | reverse complement strand
CCAAACCCTAACCCTATCCCTAACCCAAACATTAACACTAAACCTAACCCTAACCCAAACCCTAACCCTAAACCTAACCCTAACCCAAACCCTAAACCTAAAGCTAACCCAAACATTAACCCTAAACCTAACCCTAACCCAAACCATAACCCTAAACCTAACACTAGCCCAAACCCTAACCCTAAAACTAACCCTAACACAAACCCTAAACCTAAGCCAAACCCAAACCCTAACCCTAACCCTAACCCTAACCCTAAACCTAACACTTACCAAAAACCTAACCCTAACCCTAACCCTAAACCTAAACCTAAGCCTATCAATAACCCAAACCCTAACCCTAACCCTAACCGTAACCCAAAACCTAAACCTAACACTAAACCTAAACCTAACCCTAACCCAAACCCTAACCCTAAACCTAACCCTAACACAAAACCTAACCCTAACCCTAACCCTAACCAAAACCCAAATCCTAACCCTAACCCTAAGCCTAATCCTAACCCTAACCCTAACCCTAACCCTAACCGAACTCATAAACCTAACCCTATCCCTAAACACAACCCTAACCCAAACCTTAACCCTAAACCTGACCCTAACACTAAGCCTAATCCTAACCCTAACACTAACCCTAAACCCGAACACTAAACCTGAATATAAACCTAACCCAAACCCAAACCCTAACACTAACCCTAACCCTAACTCTAATCCAAACCCACACCCTAACCCTATACCTAACCCTAAACCAAACCCAAACCCTAACACTGAACTGAACACTAACCCTAAACCTAACCCACTCCCAAACACTAACCCTAAACCTAAATCTAAGAATAACCCAAACCCTAACCCTAACCCTTACCCAAACCCTAACCCTAACCCTAAACCTAACCCAAACCCAAACACAAACCCTAAACCTAATCCTAACCCAAACCCAAACTCTAAACCTAAACCTAACCCTAACCCAAACCCTAACCATAACCAGAATCCAAACCATAACACTATCCCTAAACCTAACCCTAACCCGAAACATAACCCTAACCCAAACACACATGCTAACCCTAACCCTAACACTAACCCTAAGCCTAACCCAAACCCTAACACTAACCCTAACCCTAACCCAAACCCTAACTCTAACACTAACCCTAACCCAAACCCAAACCCTAACCCTAACCCTAACCCTAACCCAAACCCTAACCCTAACCCTAACCCAAACGCAAACTCTAACCTAACCCTAACCCTAACCCTAACCCTAACCCTAACCCTAACCATAACCATAACCATAACCCTAATCCTAACGCAAACCAAACCCTAATACTACCCCTAACCCTAAACCTAACCCTAAACCAAACCCAAACCCTAACCCTAAACCTAACCCTAACCCAAACCCTAAATATTACCAGAACACAAATCATAACTCTATCCCTAAACCTAACCCTAACCCTAAACCTAACCCTAACCCAAATGCACACCCTAACCCTAACCCTAGCCCAAACTCTAACCCTAAACCTAACCCTAACACAAACCCTAAAACTAACCCTAACACAAACGCAAACCCAGCGCAGCCCTAAACCTAACCCAAACTCTAACCGTAACCCTAACCGTAACTGTAACCCTAACCCTAACCCTAACACTAAACCAAACCCAAACCCTATACCTAACCCTAACCCTAACCCAAACATTAACCCTAAACCTATCCCTAACCCAAACCCTAACCCTAAACCTAATCCTAACACAAACCTTTACCCTAACCCTAACCATAACCCTAAATCTAAACCTAACCCTGACGCTAATTCTAACCCTAACCCTAACCATAACCATTACCATAACCCATACCCTAATCCCAGGGTAGCTTTGAACTGATAATCCTCCTGCCTCACCCACAAGAGTTGAATTGTACTTTTTTAAGAGCAAAGATTGGATTCAACAACAATGAAAAAGGAAAATATTTTTGCTCATAGAAAACGATGCCCAAAGTAGTTTTCTGATTCAAATGTAGCTTATACTACTTAAGAATCCAATATCAATAATATGGTAATTTCTAGAAAGAATGAGGTTGGTTATTTAGGTAACCACGTGCAATCCTGGCAAGAGCTGCAGGACTGGGAAGCAACCTTGGCATGACTTGACCAGGGGAGGAGCACCTGCTCTGAAGCTATGATAGACAGGCAGAGCTTTGCAAGTGAGTGCTGAGGGCTATTGGTCAGTCTCCTGTCCTTGGTGTCTGATGTGAGCAGGAGTGCTGAGGTCACAGAATCTTGGACTAAGATTCTGGAACTCGAAGAGGCAGTGACTTGGCAAAGCATTGTTTAGGGTGTTGCTAGGTGACAAAGCCCTCTAAGATGAGTTGCTGAAACACAGACGTTTCTTGGTGGTAGGCTCTAGTGTTTGGGTGACCAGTTTGGAGAGATTTAATTGACTTTAGGTCAAAGTTCTAGTGTTTGACAAAAAGAAGCAGCCAGGAGAAGATGGGAGGAGGAGGGGAGAAGGTGGTGGGGCCTGCTGGCCCTGCCCAGGCCCTCCACAAACAGGATCTCTACTACTAAGCCTACCTCTCCTAACCCTAACCCTAACACTAACCCTAACCCTAAACCTAAACCTAACCTAACACTAACCCTATACCTAACCCTAACACTAACCCAAACATTAAACCTAAACCTAACACTAACCCTAACCCTAAGCCTAAACCTAACCCTAACCCTAACCCTAACCCTATACCTAACCCTAACACTAACCCAAACATTAAACCTTAACCTAACACTAACCCTAACCCTAAGCCTAAACCTAACCATAACCCAAACCTTAACCCTAAACCTAACCCTAACACTAGCCCAAACCCTAACCCTAAACCTAACACTAACACCAACCCTAACCCTAACCCTAACCCAAACCCAAACCCTAAACCTAAACCTAACCCTAACACAAACCCTAACACTAAACCTAACCCTAGCCCAAACCCTAACCCTAACACTATCCCTAGCCCAAACCCTAACCCTAATCCTAACCCTAACACAAACCCTAACCCTACCCTAACACAAACCCAAACCCTAACCCAGCCCTAAACCTAACGCAAATTCTTACCGTAACCCTAACCCTAACCCTAACCATAACACTAAACCTAACAGTAAACCAAACCCTAACCGTATACCTAACCCTAACCCTAACCCAAACATTACCCCTAAACCTAACCCTAACCCAAACCCTAACCCTAAACCCAACCCTAACCCAAGCCCTAACCATAACAATAACCCTAACCCTAAAGCTAATCCAAACATTAACCCGAAACCTAAACCTAACCCAAACCCTAACCCTAAACCTAACCCTAACCCAAACTCAAAACCTAACCTAACCCTAACCGTAACCCAAACCCTAACCCTAACCCTAAACCTAATCCTAACCCAAACCCTAACCCTAACCCTAACCCTAACCCTAACCCAAACCCAAACCCAAACCCTAACCCTAACCCTAACCTTAACCCAAACCCAACCCCTATCCCTAACCCAATCCCTAACCATAACCAGAACCCAAAACATACCTATATCCCTAAACCTAACCCTAAACCTAAACCTAACCCTAACCCAAACTCACACCCTAACCCTAACCCAAACCCTATACCTTACCCTAACCCTAACCCTAATCCTAACCCTAACCCTAACCCAAATCCTAACCTTATCGCAAACCCTCACCCTAAACCTAATCTAAACCCTAAACCTAACCCTAAAACAAACCCTAACCCTAAACCTAACACAAACCCAAACCCTAACCCAGCCCTAAACCTAACCCAAACTATAACCGTAACCCTAACCCGAACCCTAACCCTAACACTAAACCTAACACTAAACGAAAACCTAACCCTATACGTAACCCTAACCCTAACCCAAACATTACCCCTAAACCTAACCCTAACCCAAACCCTAACCCTAAACTTAACCCTAAAACAAACCCTAACCATAACCATAACCCTAACCCTAACCCAAACCCTAACCGTAAAGCTAATCCAAACATTAACCCTAAACCTAACCCTAATCCAAACCCTAACCCTAAACCTAACCCTAACCCAAAACCAAACCCTAAGCCTAACCCTAACCATAACCCAAACCCTAACCCTAACCCTAACCCTAACCCTAATCCTAACCCAAACCCAAACCCTAACCCTAACCCTACCCTAAACCAAATCCAAACCCAAACCCTAACCCTAACCCTAACATTAACCCAAACCCAACCCCTAACCCTAACCCTAACCCAAACCCTAACCATAAGCAGAACCCAAACCATAACTCTATCCCTAAACCTAAACCTAACCCTAAACCTAACCCTAAACCAAACGCACACTCTAACCCTAA
This sequence comes from Eospalax fontanierii, assembly GCA_035773235.1. NCBI lineage: Eukaryota > Metazoa > Chordata > Mammalia > Rodentia > Spalacidae > Eospalax > Eospalax fontanierii. Next base: position 3,288,166 of record JAJHUQ010000037.1, on the reverse strand, counting down.
CCCTAACCCAAACCCTATACCTAACCCTAACCCTAAACCTAACACTCACCCTAACCCAAACGGAAACCCTAAACCTAACCCTAACCCTAACTCAAACCCTAACCCTAACCCTAAACCTAATCCTAACCCTAACCCTAACTCATACCATAACCCTAATCCTAATCGTATCCCTAACCCTAAACCTAACCCTAACCCTAATTCTAAACCTAACCCTAACCATAACCATAACCATAACCATAACCCATAACCTAATCCGAGGGTAGCCTTGAACTGATAATCCTCCTGCCTCACCCCCAAGAGTTGAGTTGTACTTTTTTAAGAGCAAAGATTGGATTCAGCAACAATGAAAAAGGAAAATATTTTCCCTCATAGAAAACGATGTCCAAAGTAGTTTTCTGATTCAAATGTAGCTTATAGTACTTAAGAATCCAATATCAATAATATGGTAATTTCTAGAAAGAATGAGGTTGGTTATTTATGTAACCACGTGCAATCCTGGCAAGAGCTGCAAGACTGGGAAGCAACCTTGGCATGACTTGACCAGGGGAGGAGCACCTGCTCTGAAGCTATGATAGACAGGCAGAGCTCTGCAAGTGAGTGCTGAGTGCTATTGGTCAGTCTCCTGTCATTGGTGTCTGATGTGGGCAGGAGTGCTGAGGTCAGAGAATCTTGAACTAAGATTCTGGAACTCCAAGAGGCAGTGACCAGGCAAACATTGTTTAGGGTGTTGCTAGGTGACAAAACCCTCTCAGGGGAGTTGCTGAAACACAGAGGTTTCTTGATGGTAGGCTCTAGTGTTTGGGTGACAAGTTTGGAGAGATTTAGTTGACTTTAGGTCAAAGATCTAGTGTTTGACAAAAAGAAGCAGCAAGGAGAAGATGGGAGGAGGAGGGGAGAATGTGGTGTGGCCTGCTGACAATGCCCTGAACCTCCACATAGTGTACCTCTACTACTAACCCTAATTGCCTACCTCTACTAACCCTAACGCTAACCCTAACCCTAACCCTAACCCTAACCCTAAACCTAACCTAACACTAACCCTATACCTAACCCTAATCCTAACCCAAACATTAAACCTAAAATTAACCCTAACCCTAACCCTAAGACTAAACCTCACCATAACCCAACCATTAACCCTAAACGTAACCCTAACCCTAGCCCAAACCCTAACCATAAACCTAACACTAACACAAACCCTAACCTTAATCCTAACCCAAACCCAAACCCTAACCCTAACCCTAACCCAAACATTAACACTAAACCCAACCCTAACCCAAACCCCAACCCCAAACCAAACCCCAACCCAAACCCTAAACCTAAAGCTAACCCAAACATTAACCCTAAACCTAACCCTAACCCAAACCCTAATCCTAAACCTAACACTAGCCCAAACCCTAACCCTAAAACTAACCCTAACACAAACCCTAAACCTAAGCCAAAACCAAACCCTAACCCTAACCCTAACCCTAACCCTAAACCTAACACTTACCCAAAACCTAACCCTAACCCTAACCCTAAACCTAAACCTAAGCCTATCAATAACCCAAACCCTCACCCTAACCCTAACCGTAACCCAAAACCTAAACCTAACACAAAACCTAAACCTAACCCTAATCCAAACCCTAACCCTAAACCTAACCCTAACACAAAACCTAACCCTAACCCTAACCCTAACCAAAACCCAAATCCTAACCCTAACACTAACCCTAACCCTAACCCATACCCTAACCGTAACACTAACCCTAACCCTAACCCTAACCCTAACCCTAACCCTAAAACTAACCCTAACCCTAAACCTAACCCAAACATTAATCCTAACCCTAACCCTAACCCAAAGCCTAACCCTAAACCTAACCCTAACCCAAACCCTAACCCTATCCCAAACCCAAACCCTAACCCTATGTCTAATCCTAACCCTAACCCTAACCCTAACCCTAACCGAACTCATAAAACTAACCCTATCCCTAAACACAACCCTAACCCAAACCTTAACCCTAAACCTGACCCTAACACTAACCCTAATCCTAACCCTAACCCTAACCCTAAACCCGAACACTTAACCTGAACATAAACCAAACCCAAACCCTAACCCTAACACTAACCCTAACCCTAACTCTAATTCAAACCGACACCCTAACCCTATACCTAATCCTAAACCAAACCCAAACCCTAACACTGAACTTAACACTAACCCTAACCCTAAGCCAAACCCAAACCGTAAACCTAAACCTAAACCTAAGAATAACCCAAACCCTAATCCTAACCCTAACACAAACCCTAACCCTAACCCTCAACTTAACCCAAACCCAAACACTAACCCTAAACCTAATCCTAACCCAAACCCAAACCCTAAACCTAACCCTAACCCTAACCCAAACCCTAACCATAACCAGAATCCAAACCATAACACTATCCCTAAACCTAACCCTAACCCTAAACATAACACTAACCCAAACGCACACGCTAACCCTAACCCTAACCCTAACCCTAACCCTAACCCTAACCCAAACCCTAACACTAACCCTAACCCTAACCCAAACCCTAACTCTAACCCTAACCCTAACCCTAACCCTAACCCAAAGCCTAACCCTAACCCTAACCCTAAACCTAACCCTAACCGTAACCCTAACCCTAAACGTAATCATAACGCAAAACAAACCCTAATACTAACCCCAATCCTAAACCTAACCACAAACCAAACCCCAACCCTAACCCTAAACCTAACCCTAACCCAAACCCTAATCATCAACAGAACACAAACCATAACTCTACCCGTAACCCTAACCCTAACCCTAACCCAAATGCACACCCTAACCCTAAACCTAAACGTATCCCATACCCTAACCGTTACCCTAATCGTAACCCTAACCCTAACCCTAACCCTAAGAAAAACATTAACCGTAACCATAACCGTAACCCAAACATTAACCCTAAACCTAACCCTAACTCAAACCCTACCCCTAAACCTAACCCTAACCCAAACCGTAAACCTATCCCAAACCCAAACACTAACCCTAAGCCTAATCCTAACCCTAACCCTAACCCTAACCCTAACCGAACCCATAAACCTAACCCTATCCCTAAAAACAACCCTAACCCAAAACTTAACCCTAAACCTGACCCTAACCCTAACCCTAACCCTAACCCTAACCCTAACCCTAACCCTAACCCTAACCCTAAACCTAACCCTAACCCAAACCCTAACTGTAACCCTAACCCTAACCCAAACTCAAACCCTAACCCTAACCCTAATCCTAACCCAAACGCAAACTCTAAACCTAACCCTAACCCTAAGCCTAACCCTAACCCTAACCCTAATCCTAACGCAAACCAAACCCTAATACTAACCCTAACCCTAAACCTAACCCTAAACCCAAAGCAAACCCTAACCCTAAACCTAACCCTAACCCAAACCCTAACCATAACCAGAACACAAACCATAACTCTATCCCTAAACCTAAACCTAAGCCTAAACCTATCCCTAACCCAAATGCACACCCTAACCCTAACCCTAGCCCAAACCCTAACCCTAAACCTAACCCTAACACAAACCCTAAAACTAACCCTAACACAAACGCAAACCCAGCCCAGCCCTAAACCTAACCCAAACTCTAACCGTAACCCTAACCATAACCCTAACCCTATCCCTAACCCTAACACTAATCCAAACCCAAACCCTATACCTAACCCTAACCCTAACCCAAACATTAACCCTAAACCTAACCCTAACCCAAACCCTAACCCTAAACCTAATCCTAACACAAACCTTAACCCTAACCCTAACACAAACCCTAACCCTAACCCTAACCCTAAATCTAAACCTAACCCTAACCCTAATTCTAACCCTAACCATAACCATAACCATAACCCATACCCTAATCCCAGGGTAGCCTTGAACTGATAATCCTCCTGCCTCACCCCCAAGAGTTGAGTTGTACTTTTTTAAGAGCAAAGATTGGATTCAGCAAAAATGAAAAAGGAAAATATTTTCCCTCATAGAAAACGATGCCCAAAGTAGTTTTCTGATTCAAATGTAGCTTATAGTGCTTAAGAATCCAATATCAATAATATGGTAATTTCTAGAAAGAATGAGGTTGGTTATTTAGGTAACCACGTGCAATCCTGGCAAGAGCTGCAGGACTGGGAAGCAACCTTGGCATGACTTGACCAGGGGAGGAGCACTTGCTCTGAAGCTATGATAGACAGGCAGAGCTTTGCAAGTGAGTGCTGAGGGCTATTGGTCAGTCTATTGTCATTGGTGTCTGATGTGAGCAGGAGTGCTGAAGTCACAGAATCTTGGACTAAGATTCTGGAACTCCAAGAGGAAGTGACTTGGCAAAGCATTGTTTAGGGTGTTGCTAGGTGACAAAGCCCTCTAAGATGAGATGCTGAAACACAGAGGTTTCTTTGTGGTAGGCTCTAGTGTTTGGGTGACCAGTTTGGAGAGATTTAGTTGACTTTAGGTCAATGTTCTAGTGTTTGACAAAAAGAAATAGCCAGGAGAAGATGGGAGGAGGAGGGGAGAAGGTGGTGTGGCCTGCTGGCCCTGCCCAGGCCCTCCACAAACAGGACCTCTACTACTAAGCCTACCTCTACTAACCCTAACCCTAACCCTAACCCTAACCCTAAACCTAACCTAACACTAACCCTATACCTAACCCTAACACTAACCCAAACATTAAACCTAAACCTAACCCTAACCCTAACCCTAAGCCTAAACCTAACCATAACCCAAAACTTAACCCTAAACCTAACCCTAACCCTAGCCCAAACTCAAAACCTAAGCCTAACAATAACCCAAACCCTAACCGTAAACCTAACCGTAACCCAAACCCTAACCCTAAACCTAACCCTAACGCAAACCCTAACCCTAAACCTAACCCTAACACAAAACCTAACCCTAACCCTAACCCTAACCCAAACCCAAATCCTAACCCTAAACCTAAACGTATCCCATACCCTAAACGTTACCCTAACCGTAACCATAACCCTAACACTAACCCTAACAAAAATATTAACCCTAACCATAACCGTAACCCAAACATTAACCCTAAACCTAACCCTAACTCAAAGCCTACCCCTAAACCTAACCCTAACCCAAACCGTAAACCTATCCCAAACCCAAACACTAACCCTAAGCCTAACCCTAACCCTAACCGAACCCATAAACCTAACCCTATCCCTAAAAACAACCCTAACCCAAACCTTAACCCTAAACCTGACCCTAACATTAACCCTAACCCTAACCCTAACCCTAACCCTAAACCCGAACACTAAACCTGAACATAAACCTAACCCAAACTCTAACCCTAACACTAACCCTAACCCTAACTCTAATCCAAACCCACACGCTAACCCTATACCTAACCCTAAACCAAACCCAAACCCTAACACTGAACTTAACACTAACCCTAACCCTAACCCAAACCCAAACACTAACCCTAACCCTAAACCTAACAATAACCCAAACCCTAACCCAAAAGCTAACCCTAAGCCTAACCCAAACCCAAATCCTAACCCTCAACCTAACCCTAACCCAAACCCAACCCCTAACCCAAACATTGCCCCTAAACCTAACCCTAACACAAACGCTAACCCTAAACCTAACCCGAACACAAACCCAATCCCTAACCCTAACCCTAACCCTAACCCTAACCCAAACATTAACCCTAAACCTAACCCTAACCCAAACCCTAACCCCAACCGTTATCCTAACCCAAACGCAAACCCTAACTCTAACACTAACCCTAACCCAAACTCAAACACAAACCCTAACCCTAACCCTAATCCTAACCCTAACCCTAACCCAAACCATAACACTAACCCTAACCCTAACCTGAACCCTAACCCAAACACTAACCCTATCCCTAACCTTAAACCTAACCCTAACCCTAATTCTAACCCTAACACTAACCCTAACGCAAACACAAACCCTAATCCTAACCCTAACCCAAACATTAATTCTAAACCTAACCCAAACACAAGCCATAAGCCTAAACCTAACCCTAACCCAAACCCTAACAATAACCTTAACCCTAACCCTAACCTAACCCTAATCCTAACCCTAACCCTAACCCTAATCCTAACCCAACCCATAAACCTAACCCTATCGCTAAACACAACCCTAACCCAAACCTTAACCCTACCCCTAACACTAACCCTAACTGTCAACCTAACCCTAACCCTAACCTTAAATCCTAAGACTAAACCTGAACTTAAACCTAACCCAAACCCTAACCCTAACAGTAACCCTAACCCTAACCCTAATCCAGACCCACACCCTAACCCTAACCCTAACCCTAAACTAAACGCAAATGCTAACCCTAAACTTAACACTAACCCGAATCCTAAACCAAACCCAAACTCTAACCCTAACCCTAGCCCTAACAATAACCCAAACCCTAAACCTTAACCTAACCCAAACCCTAACCCTAACCCTAACCCAACTCAAACTCTAATCCTAACCCTAACAATAACCCAAACCCTAACCATAACCAGAACCCAAACCATAACTCTATCCCTAAACATAACCCTAACCCGAAACCTAATCCTAACCCAAACGCACAACCTAACCCTAAACCTAACCCTAACCCTAACCCTAACCCTAACCCTAACACTAACCCTAACACTAACCCTAACCCTAACCCAAACCGAAACCCTAACCCTAAACCTAACCCAAACCATAATCCTAATCCTAACCCTAACGCTAACCCAACCATAACCCTAACCCTAACCCTAACCCTAACCCTAACACAAACCCTAACCCTGACCCTAAACCTAACACAAACCCTAACACTAACCCTAACCCTAACCCGAATCCTAACCCTAACCCTAACCCTAACCCTAACACAAACCCTAACCCTAACCCTAAACCTAACACTAACCCTAACCCTAACCCAAACCATAATCCTAATCCTAACCCTAACCCTAACCCAAACCCTAACCCTAACCCTAACCCTAACCCTAACCCTAACCCTGACCCTAAACCTAACACAAACCCTAACACTAACCCTAAACCTAAATCGAATCCTAACCCTAACCCTAACCCTAACCCTAACACAAACCTTAACCCTAACCCTAAACCTAACACAAACCCTAACACTAACCCTAACCCTAACCCAAGCCCTAACCCTGACCCTAACCCTAACGCAAACCCAAACCCAAACCCTAACCATAACCCTAACCCTAACCTTAAACCTAACACACACTCTAACACTAACCCTAAACCTAATACAAACCCTAACCCAAACCCTAACCATAACCCTAACCCTAACCCAAACCATAACCCTAATCCTAACCCTAACCCTAACCCAAATCCTAACCCTAACACTAACCCTAACGCAAACACAAACCCTAACCCTAACCCTAACCCAAACCATAACCCTAATCCTAAACCTAACCTTAACCCAAACCCTAACCCAAACCCTAACCCTAACACAAACCCTAAGCCTAAACCTAACACAAACCCTAACACTAACCCTGACCCTAACCCAAACCATAATCCTAATCCTAATCCTAACCCATAACCAAACCCTAAAACTAAACCTAACCCTAACCCAAAACCTAACCATAAGCAGAATCCAAACCATAACACTATCCCTAAACCTAACCCTAACCCTAAAACTAACCCTAACCCAAACGCACACCCTAACCCTAACCCTAACTCTAACCCTAACCCAAACCCTAACTCTAACCGTAACCCTAAACCAAACCATAACTCTAACCCTAACCCTAACCCAAACCCAAACCCTAACCTAACCCTAACCCTAACAATAACCCAAACCCTAACCCTTACCCTAACCCAAAACCTAACCCTAAACCTAACCCACACCCCAACCCAAACCCAAAACCTAACTGTAACCCTCACCCAAACCATAACCCTAATCCTAAAACCAACCCTAACCCAAACCCTAACCGTAACCCTAACCCTAACACAAACCCTAACCCTAACCCTAACCCTAACCCTAACACTAATCCTAACGCAAACCAAATCCTAACACTAACCCTACCCTAACCCTAACCCAAACCCAAACCCTAACTCGAAAACCTAACCCTAACCCAAACCCTAACCATAACCAGAACACAAACCATAACTCTATCCCTAAACCTAACCCTAACCCTAAACCTAACCCTAACCCAAAAGCACACCCTAACCCTAACCCTAACCCTAACCCAAACCCTAACCCTAACCTTAAACATTAACTTAACCCTAACCCAAATGGTAACCCTGACCCTAACCCTAACCCTAACCTTAATCCAAATCCTAACCTTATCGCAAACCCTCACCCTAAACCTAACCTAAACCCTAACCCTAACCCTAACACTAACCCTAACCCAAACCCAAACCCTAATCCTAACACTAACCCTAACCCTAACACTCACCCGAACCCCAACGGAAACCCTAAACCTAACCCTAACCCTAACTCAAACCCTAACCCTAACCCTAAGCCTAAATCTAAACCTAACCCTAACCCTAATTCTAACCCTAACCCTAACCATAACCATAACCATAACCCATACCCTAATCCCAGGGTAGCCTAGAACTGATAATCCTCCTGCCTCACCCCCAAGAGTTGAGTTGTACTTTTTTAAGAGCAAAGATTGGATTCAGCAACAATGAAAAAGGAAAATATTTTCCCTCATAGAAAACGATGTCCAAAGTAGTTTTCTGATTCAAATGTAGCTTATAGTACTTAAGAATCCAATATCAATAATATGGTAATTTCTAGAAAGAATTAGGTTGGTTATTTAGGTAACCACGTGCAATTCTGGCAAGAGCTGCAGGACTGGGAAGCAACCTTGGCATGACTTGACCAGGGGAGGAGCACCTGCTCTGAAGCTATGATAGACAGGCAGAGCTTTGCAAGTGAGTGCTGAGTGCTATTGGTCAGTCTCCTGTCACTGGTGTCTGATGTGAGCAGGAGTGCTGAGGTCACAGACTCTTGGACTAAGATTCTGGAAGTCCAAGAGGCAGTGAACAGGCAAAGCATTGTTTAGGGTGTTGCTGGGTGACAAAGCCCTCTCAGATGAGTTGCTGAAACACAGAGGTTTCTTGGTGGTAGGCTCTAGTGTTTGGGTGACCAGTTTGGAGAGATTATAGTAGACTTTAGGTCAAAGTTCTAGTGTTTGACAAAAAGAAGCAGCCAGGAGAAGATGGGAGGAGGAGGGGAGAAGATGGTGTGGCCTCCTGGCCCTGCCCAGGCCCTCCACATACAGGACCTCTACTAAAACGCCTACCTCTACTAAAGCTGACCCTAATCCTAACCTTAAACCTAACCATAACCCTAACCTAACACTAACCCTATACCTAACCCTAACCCTAACCCAAACATTAATCATAAACCTAACCCTAACCCAAGCCATAAGCCTAAACCTAACCCTAACCCAAACCCTAACAATAACCTTAACCCTAACCCTAACCTAACCCTAATCCTAACCCTAACCCTAACGGTAATCCTAACCATATCCCTAAACACAAACCTAACCCAAACCTTAAACTTAACCCTAACACTAACCCTAACCGTAAACCTAACCATAACCCACACCCTAACACTAACCCTAACCCTAACCCAAACATTAATCCTAAACCTAACCCAAACCCACCCATAAGCCTAAACCCTACCCTAACCCAAACCCTAACAATAACCTTAACCCTAACCCTAACCTAACCCTAATCCTAACCCTAACCCTAACCCTAATCCTAACCCAACCCATAAACCTGACCCTATCGCTAAACACAACCCTAACCCAAACCTTAACCCTACCCCTAACACTAACCCTAACTGTCAACCTATCCCTAACCCTAACCTTAAATCCTAAGACTAAACCTGAACTTAAACCTAACCCAAACCCTAACCCTAACAGTAACCCTAACCCTAACCCTAATCCAAACCCACACCCTAACCCTAACCCTAACCCTAAACCAAACCCAAATGCTAACCCTAAACTTAACACTAACCCTAATCCTAAACCAAACCCAAACTCTAACCCTAACCCTAACCCTAACAATAACCCAAACCCTAACCCTTACCCTAACCCAAACCCTAACCCTAAGCCTAACCCAACTCAAACCCTAATCCTAACCCTAACAATAACCCAAACCTAACCATAACCAGAACCCAAAACATAACTCTATCCCTAAACCTAACCCTAACCCGAAACCTAATCCTAACCCAAACGCACACCCTAACCCTAAATCTAACCCTAACCCTAACCCTATCCCTAACCCTAACCCTAAACCTACCCCTAAACCTAACCCTAACACAAACACAAACACTAACCCTCACCCTAACCCTAACACTAACCCTAACCCTAACCCTAAACCAAAACCAAACCCTAACACTAAACTTAACACAAACCCTAACCTTAACCCAAACCCAAACCCTAACCTAACCCTAACCCTAACAATAACCCAAAACCTAACCCTAACACTAACCCTAACCCTAATCCAAACCCAAAGCCTAACCCTAACCCTAACCCAAACCATAATCCTAATCCTAACCCGAACGCTAACCCAACCCTAACCCTAACCCTAACCCTAACCCTAACACAAACCCTAACCCTGACCCTAAACCTAACACAAACCCTAACACTAACCCTAACCTAACCCTAATCCTAACCCTAACCCTAACGGTAATCCTAACCCAACCCATAAACCTAACCCTATCCCTAAACACAACCCTAACCCAAACCTTAAACTTAACCCTAACACTAACCCTAACCGTAAACCTCACCATAACCCACACTCTAACACTAACACTAACCCTAACCCTAACCCAAACATTAATCCTAAACCTAACCCAAACCCAAGCCATAAGCCTAAACCTAACCCTAACCCAAACCCTAACAATAACCTTAACCCTAACCCTAACCTAACCCTAATCCTAACCCTAACCCTAACCCTAATCCTAACCCAACCCATAAACCTAACCCTATCCCTAAACACAACCCTAACCCAAAACTTAACCCTACCCCTAACACTAACCCTAACTGTCAACCTAACCCTAACCCTAACCTTAAATCCTAAGACTAAACCTGAACTTAAACCTAACCCAAACCCTAACCCTAACAGTAACCCTAACCCTAACCCTAATCCAAACCCACACCCTAACCCTAACCCTCCCCCTAAACCAAACCCAAATGCTAACCCTAAACTTAACACTAACCCTAATCCTAAACCAAACCAAACTCTAACCCTAACCCTAACCCTAACGATAAACCAACCCCTAACCCTTACCCTAACCCAAACCCTAACCCTAACCCTAACCCAACTCAAACCCTAATCCTAACCCTAACAATAACCCAAACCCTAACCATAACCAGAACCCAAACCAGAACACTATCCCTAAACCTAACCCTACCCCGAACCCTAATCCTAACCCAAACCCACACCCTAACCCTAAACCTAACCCTAACCCTAACCCTAACCCTAACCCTAACCCTAACCCTAACCCTAAACCTAACCCTAAACTTAACCCTAACACAAACACAAACCCTAACCCTAACCCTAACCCAAACACTAACCCTAACCCTAACCCTAAACCAAAACCAAACCCTAACACTAAACTTAACACAAACCCTAACCTTAACCCAAACACAAACCCTAACCTAACCCTAACCCTAACCCAAACATTACCCCTAAACCTAACCCTAACCCAAACCCTAACCCTAAACCTAACCCTAACCCAAACCCTATACATAACCATAACCCTAGCCCTAACCCAAACCCTAACCCTAAAGCTAATCCAAACATTAACTCTAAACCTAACCCTAACCCAAACCCTAACCCTAAACCTAATCCTAACCCAAACCCAAAACCTAAGCCTAACCCTAACCATAACGCAAACCCTAATCCTAACCCTAACCCTAATCGTAACCCAAACCCAAACCATAACCCTAAACCTAACACTAACCCAAACCCAAACCCAAACCCTAACCCTAACCCTAACCTTAACCCAAACCCAACCCGTAACCCTAACCCTAACCCAAACCCTAACCATATCTAGAACCCAAACCATAACTCTACCTTAAACCTAACTCTAACCCTAAACCTAACCCTAACCCAAACGCACACCCTAACCCTAACCCTAACCCAAACCCTATTACTAACCCTAAACCTAAACCTAACCCAAACGCTAACCCTAACCCTAACCCTAAACCTAACCCTAACCCTAACCCAAATCCTAACCTTATCGCAAACCCTCACCCTAAATCTAACCTAAACCCTAACTCTAACCCTAACACTAACCCTAACCCAAACCCAAACCCTAATCCTAACACTAACCCTAACCCTAACCCTAATACTGACCCTAACCCAAACGGAAACCCTAAACCTAACCCTAACACTAACTCAAACCCTAACCCTAACCCTAACCCTAACACAAACCCTAACCCTAACCCTAAACCTAACGCTAACCCTAACCCAAACACAAACACTAACCCTCAGCCTAATCCTAACCCTTACCCTAACCCTAACCCATACCATAAACCTAACCCTATCCCTGAACCCAACTCTAACCCAAATCCTAAACCTAACCCTAACACTAACAGAAACCCTAACCCAAGCCAAACTCTAACCCTAACCCTAACCCTAACCCTAACCAAACCATAACCCTAACCCAAATCAAACCCTAAACCTAACCCTAACCCTAATCGTAACCCAAACCCAAAACATAAACCTAAACCTAACCCTAACCCAAACCCAAACACAAACCCTAACCCTAACCCTAACCTTAACTCAAACCCAACCCGTAAACCTAACCCTAACCCAAACCCTAACCATAACTAGAACCCAAACCATAACTCTACCCTAAACCTAACTCTAACCCTAAACCTAACCCTAACCCAAAAGCACACCCTAACCCTAACCCTAACCCAAACCCTATACCTAACCCTAAACCTAACCCTAACCCAAACGCTAACCCTAACCCTAAACCTAACCCTAATCCTAACCCGAACCCTAACCCTAATCCTAACCCAAACCCAAACCCTAATCCTAATACTAACCCTAACCCTAACCCTAATACTCACCCTAACCCAAACGGAAACCCTAAACCTAACCCTAACCCTAACTCAAACCCTAACTCTAATCCTAAACCTAACCCTAACCCTAACCCAAACCATAACCCTAATCGTAATCGAAACCTTAACCCTAAACCTAATCCTAACCCAAACACTAACCCTAACCCTAAATCTAAACCTAACCCTAACCCTAATTCTAACCCTAACCCTAAACCTAACCATAACCATAACACATACCCTAATCCCAGGGTAGCCTTGAACTGATAATACTCCTGCCTCACCCCCAAGAGTTGAGTTGTACTTTTCTAAGAGCAAAGATTGGATTCAGCAACAATGAAAAAGGAAAATATTTTCCCTCATAGAAAACGATGTCCAAAGTAGTTTTCTGATTCATATGTATCTTATAGTACTTAAGAATCAAATATCAATAATATGGTAATTTCTAGAAAGAATGAGGTTGGTTATTTATGTAACCACGTGCAATCCTGGCAAGAGCTGCAGGACTGGGAATCAAACGTGGCATGACTTGACGAGGGGAGGAGCACCAGCTCTGAAGCTATGATAGACTGGCAGATCTCTGCAAGTGAGTGCTGAGTGCTATTGGTCAGTCTCCTGTCATTGGTGTCTGATGTGGGCAGGAGTGCTGAGGTCACAGAATCTTGGACTAAGATTCTGGAACTCCAAGAGGCAGTGACCAGGCAAACATTGTTTAGGGTGTTGCTAAGTGACAAAGCCCTCTCAGATGAGTTTCTGAATAACAGAGGTTTCTTGGTGGTAGGCTCTAGTGTTTGGGTGACCAGTTTGGAGAGATTTAGTTGACTTTAGGTCAAAGTTCTAGTGTTTGACAAACAGAAGCAGCCAGGAGAAGATGGGAGGAGGAGGGCAGAAGGTAGTGTGGCCTGCTGGCCCTGCACAGGCCCTCCACATACAGGACCTCTACTACAAAGCCTACCTCTACTAACCCTAACCCTAACCCTAAACCTAACCCTAAACCTAACCTAACACTAACCCTTTACCTAACCCTAACACTAACCCAAACATTAAACCTAAACCTAAGCCTCAGCCTCACCCTCAGCCTAAACCTATCCATAACCCAAACCTTAACCCTAACCCTAACCCTAACCCTAAACACAAACCCTAACCCTAAACCTAACCCTAACACAAACCGTAACACTAAACCTAACCCTAGCCCAAACCCTAACCCTAACCCTAGCCCAAACCCTAACCCTAAACCTAACCCTAACACAAACCCTAACCCTAACCAAACTCTAACCGTAACCCTAACCCTAACCCTAACCCTAACCCTAAAACTGACACTAAGCCAAACCCTAACCCTAACCCTAAACCTAACCCTAAACATAAGCCTAAAAATAACTCAAACCCTAACCGTAAACCTAACCATAACCAAAACCCTAACCCTAACCTAACCCTAACACAAAACCTAACCCTAACCCTAACCCTAAACCTAACCCAAACCCAAACCCTAACCCTAACCCTAACCCAAACCATAACCCTAATCCTAACCCTAACCCTAACCCTAACCCAAACCCTAACCCTAACACAACCCCTAACTCGAACCCTAAACCTAACACAAACCCCAACCCAAACCCTAACCCTAACCCTAACCCAAACCCAAACTGTAACCCGAACCCTAACCCAAACCAAACCCTGACCCTAACCCTAACACTACCCCAAACCAAACCCTAACACTAACCCTAACCCTAACCCTAATCCAAATCCAAACCCTAAAGCTAACCCTAACCCAAACCCTAACCATAACCATAACCCAAACCATAACTCTATCCCTAAACATAACCCTAACCCTAAACCTAACCCTCACCCAAACGCACACCCTAACCCTAACCCTAACCCTAACCCTAAACAAAACCCTAACCCTAACCTTAAACTAAACTTAACCATAACCCAAACGCTAACCCTAACCCTAACACTAACCGTAATCCTAAACCTAACCCTAACCCAAACCCTAACCCTATCACAAACCCTAACCCTAAACCTAAGCCTAACCCAAATCCTAACACTAACCCCAACTCTAACCCTAAACCAAACCCAAACCCTAATCCTGACACTAACCCTAGCCCTAAACCTAACACTCACCCTAACCCAAACGCAAACCCTAACCCTAACCCTAACCCTAACCCAAACCCTAACCCTAACCCTAACTTTAACCCAAACCCTAAACCTAACCCTAATCCTAACCCTAACCCTAACCCTAACCCAAACCATAACCTAAACCGTAATTGTAACCCTAACCCTAACCCTAACCCTAACATAAACACTAACCCTAACAATAACGCAAACCCAAACCCTAACCCTAACCCTAACGCAAACCCAAACCCTAACACTAACCCTAACCCAAACCATAACCCTAATCCTAACCCTAACCATAACCCAAATCCTAACCCTAAACCTAATCGTAACCCTAACCCTAACCCGAACCCGAACCCAAACACTAACCCTAACCGTAACCCTAAACCTAACACTAACCCTAATTCTAACCCTAACCCTAACCATAAACCATACCCTAATCCCAGGGTAGCCTTGAACTTATAATCCTCCTGACTCACCCCCAAGGCTTGAGTTGTACTTTTTTAAGAGCAAAGATTGGATTCAGCAACAATGAAAAAGGAAAATATTTTCCCTCATAGAGAACGATGCCCAAAGTAGTTTTCTGTTTCAAATGTAGCTTATAGTACTGAAGAATTCAATATCAATAATATGGTAATTTCTAGAAAGAATTACGTTGGTTATTTATGTAACCACGTGCAATCTGGCAAGAGCTGCAGGACTGGGAAGCAACCTTGGCATGACTTGACCAGGGAAGGAGCACCTTCTCTGAAGCTGTGATGGACAGGCAGAGCTTTGCAACTGAGTGCTGAGAGCTATTGGTCAGTCTCCTGTCATTGGTGTCTGATGTGGGCAGGAGTGCTGAGGTCACAGAATCTTGGATTAAGATTCTGGAACTCCAAGAGGCAGTAACCTGGAAAAGCATTGTTTAGGGTGTTGCTAGGTGACAAAGCCCTGTCAGATGAGTTGCTGAAACGCAGAGGTCCTTGGTGGTAGGATCTAGTGTTTGGGTGACCAGTTTGGAGAGATTTAGTTGACTTTAGGTCAAAGTTCTAGTCAATGACAAAAAGAAGCAGCCAGGAGAAATGGGAGGAGGAAGGGAGAAGGTGGTGTGGCCTGCTGGCCCTGCCCAGGCCCTCCACATACAGGACCTCTACTAAAACGCCTACCTCTACTAACCCTGACCCTAATCCTAACGCTAACCCTAACCCTAAACGTAACCTAACACTAACCCTATACCTAACCCTAAGCCTAACCCAAACATTAACCCTAAACCTAAACCTAATCCAAACCCTAAGCCTAAACCTAATCCTAACCCTAACCCTACCCCTAAGCCTAACGTAACCCGAATCCTAACCCTAACCCTAACCCTAACCCTAACCCAAACCATAAACCTAAACCTATCCCTAAACACCACCCTAACCCAAAACTTAACCCTAACCATAACACTAAACCTAACTGTAAACCTAACCCTAACCCTAACCCTAAACCCTAACTCTAAACCTGAACCTAAACCTAACCCAAACCAAACCCTAACAGTAACCCTAAACCTAACCATAATCCAAACACACACCCTAACCCTAACCCTAACCCTAAACCAAACACAAACCCTAACACTAAACTTAACACTAACCCTAATCCTAACCAAAACCCAAACCCTATCACTAACCCTAAACTTAACAATAACCCAAACCCAAACCCTAACCCTAATCCAAACCCTAACACTAACCCTAGCCCTAAACCTAACCCAAACCCTAACCTTAACCCTAACCCTAACGCAAACCCAAACACTAAACTTAACCGTAACCCTAACCCAAACCCAAACCCTAACACTAACCCTAACCCTAACCCAAATCCTAACCCTAACCTTAAACTAAACTTAACCCTAAGCCAAACGCTAACCCTAAACCAAACCCTAACCCTAACCCTAATCCTAACCCTAACCCTAACCCAAACCGTAACCTTATTGCAAACCCTAACCCTAAACTTAAGCCTAACCCAAATCCTAAACCTAACCCCAACCCTAACCCTAAACCAAACCCAAACCGAAACCCTAACCCTAACCCTAACCCTAACCTAAACCCTAACCCTAACCCTAACAGTAACCCTAAACCAAAGCCAAACCCTAATCCTAACACTAACCCTAACCCTAAACCTAACCCTCACCCTAACCCAAACGCAAACCATAACCCTAACCCTAACCCAAACTCTAACCCTAACCCTAACTGTAACCCAAACCCTAACCCTAAACCTAATCCTAACACAAACCATAACCCTAACCCTAACCCAAACCTTACGCCTAAACCTAAGCTTAAACCAAACCCTAAACCTAACCCAAACCCTAACCCCAACCCTAACCCTAAACCTAATCCTAACCCTAACCGAAACCCTAACCCTAACCCTAACCCTAACCCAAACCCTAATCCTAAAACTAACAATAACCCTAACCCAAATTTTAACCCTAAACCTAACCCTAACCCTAACGCTAACCCTAACCCAAACCTTAACCCTAATCCTAACCCTAACCCTAACCTAATCCTAACGCAAAACAAACCCTAACACTAACCCTAACCCTAACCCTAACCCTAAGGCAAACCCAAACCCTAACCCTAATCCTAACCCTAACCTTAATCCAAATCCTAAACTTATCACAAACCCTCACCCTAAACCTAACCTAAACCCTAACCCTAACCCTAACCATAACACTAACCCTAACCCAAATCCAAACCCTAATCCTAACACTAACCCTAACCCTAACCCTAACACTCACCCTAACCCAAACGGAAACCCTAAACCTAACCCTAACCCTAACTCAAACCCTAACCCTAAACCTAACCCTAACCCAAACCATAACCCTAATCATAATCGTATCCCTAACCCTAAACCTAACCCTAACCCAAACACTAAACCAAACCCTAATCCTAAACCTAACCCTAACCATAACCATAACCATAACCCATACCCTAATCCAAGGGTAGCCTTGAACTGATAATCTTCCTGCCTCACCCCCAAGAGTTGAGTTGTACTTTTTTATGAGCAAAGATTGGATTCAGCAACAATGAAAAAGGAAAATATTTTCCCTCATAGAAAACGATGACCAAAGTAGTTTTCTGATTCAAATGTAGCTTATAGTACTTAAGAATCCAATATCAATAATATGGTAAATTCTGGAAAGAAAGAGGTTGGTTATTTGGGTAACCACGTGCAATCCTGGCAAGAGCTGCAGGACTGGGAAGCAACCTTGGCATGACTTGACCATGGAAGGAGCACCTGCTCTGAAGCTATGATAGACAGGCAGAGCTTTGCAAGTCAGCCCAGAGTGCTATTGGTCAGTCTCCTGTCATTGGTGTCTGATGTGGGCAGGAGTGCTGAGGTCACAGAATCTTGGACTAAGATTCTGGAACTCCAAGAGGCATTGACCTGACAAAGCATTGTTTAGGGTGTTGCTAGGTGACAAAGCCCTCTCAGATGAGTTGCTGAAACACAGAGGTTTCTTGGTGGCAGGCTCTAGTGTTTGGGTGACCAGTTTGGAGAGATTATAGTAGACTTTAGGTCAAAGTTCTAGTGTTTGACAAAAAGAAGCAACCAGGAGAAAATGGGAGGAGGAGGGAAGAAGGTGGTGTGGCCTGCTGGCCTTGCAGAGGACCTCCACATACAGGACCTCTACTACAACGCCTACCTCTACTAACCCTAACCCTAACTCTAACCTTAACCCTAACCCTAACCCAAACATTAAACCGAAACCTAACCCTAACCCAAACCCTAAGCCTAAACCTAACCATAACCCAAAACCTAACCCTAACCCTAACCGAAACCGTAACCCTAAACCTAATCCTAACCCTAACCCAAACATTAACCCTAAACCTAACCCTAACCCTAGCCCAAACCCTAACCCTAAACCTAACCCTAACACATACCCTAACCCTAAACTTAAACATAACCCAAACTCTAACCGTAACCCTAACACTAACCCTAACCCTAACACTAAACCTAACACTAAACGAAACCCTAAGCCTGTACCTAACCCTAACCCTAAGCCAAACATTAACCCTAACACTAACCCTAACCCAAAGCCTAACCCTAAACCTAACCCTAACCCAAACCCTAACAATAACCATAACCCTAACTCTAACCCAAACCCTAACCCTAAAGCTAACCCAAACTTTAACCCTAAACCGAACGCTAACCCAAAGCCTAACCCTAAACATAACCCTAACACAAACCTTAACACTAACCCAAAACCAAATCGTAACCCTAACCCTAATTCTAACCCAAAACCAAACCCTAAACCTAAACCTAACCCTAACCCAAAACCTAACCATAAGCAGAATCCAAACCATAACACTATCCCTAAACCTAACCCTAACCCTAAAACTAACCCTAACCCAAACGCACACCCTAACCCTAACCCTAACTCTAACCCTAACACTAACCGTAACCCTAAACCAAACCATAACTCTAACCCTAACCCTAACCCAAACCCAAACCCTAACCTAACCCTAACCCTAACAATAACCCAAACCCTAACCCTAACCCTAACCCAAAACCTAACCCTAAACCTAACCCACACCCCAACCCAAACCCAAAACCTAACTGTAACCCTCACCCAAACCATAACCCTAATCCTAAACCTAACCCTAACCCAAACCCTAACCGTAACCCTAACCCTAACACAAACCCTAACCCTAACCCTAACCCTAACCCTAACCCTAATCCTAACGCAAACCAAATCCTAACACTAACCCTAACCCTAACCCTAACCCTAACCCAAACCCAAACCCTAACTCGAAAACCTAACCCTAACCCAAACCCTAACCATAACCAGAACACAAACCATAGCTCTATCCCTAAACCTAACCCTAACCCTAAACATAACCCTAACCCAAACGCACACCCTAACCCTAACCCAAACCCTAACCCAAACCCTAACCCTAACCTTAAACATTAACTTAACCCTAACCCAAACGGTAACCCTGACACTAACCCTAACCCTAATCTTAATCCAAATCCTAAACTTATCGCAAACCCTCACCCTAAACCTAACCTAAACCCTAACCCTAAACCTAACACTAACCCTAACCCAAACCCAAACCCTAATCCTAACACTAATCCTAACCCTAACACTCACCCGAACCCAAACGGAAACCCTAAACATAACCCTAACCCTAACTCAAACCCTAATCCTAACTCTAAGCCTAAATCTAAACCTAACCCTAACCCTAATTCTAACCCTAACCCTAACCATAACCATAACCATAACCCATACCCTAATCCCAGGGTAGCCTTGAACTGATAATCCTCCTGCCTCACCCCCAAGAGTTGAGTTGTACTTTTTTAAGAGCAAAGATTGGATTCAGCAACAATGAAAAAGGAAAATATTTTCCCTCATAGAAAACGATGTCCAAAGTAGTTTTCTGATTCAAATGTAGCTTATAGTACTTAAGAATCCAATATCAATAATATGGTAATTTCTAGAAAGAATTAGGTTGGTTATTTGGGTAACCACGTGCAATTCTGGCAAGAGCTGCAGGACTGGGAAGCAACCTTGGCATGACTTGACC
>JAJHUQ010000037.1:3255000-3262500 GCA_035773235.1 Eospalax fontanierii | reverse complement strand
ATAACCAGAATCCAAACCATAACACTATCCCTAAACCTATCCCTAACCCTAAACCTAACGCTAACACAAACGCACACCCTAACACTAACCCTAACCCTAACCCTAACCCTAAACCAAACGCTAAAACTTACCCTAACCCTAAACCTAAACCAAACCCTAACTTTAACCCTAACCCTAACTATAACACTAAACCTAACAATAACCCAACAGCTAAACCTAACACTAATCCTAAGCCTAACCCAAACCCTAACCCTAACCCTAACCCTAACCCTAACCCTAACCCTAACCCTAACCCAAACCCTAACCCTAATCCTAATCCTAACACTAACCCTAACACTAACCCAAACCCTAACTCCAAACCAAACCCTAACCCTAAACCTAACCCTAACCCTCACCCAAACCCTAACCCTAATCGAATCCCTAACCCTAAATCTAACCCCAACACTAACCCTAACCCTAACAATAACCCAAACCCCAACCCTACCTCTAACCCTAACCTTAACCCTAACACTAACCCAAACCCAAACCCGAACCCTAACCATAACCTTAACACTAAACCTAACCCAAACCCAAACCCTAATCCTAACCCTAAACCAAACCTAAACCCTAACACTAACCCTAACCCTGACCCTAACCCAAACGCTAAATCTAACCTTAACCCTAACCCTAATCCTAAACCTATTCCTAAACCTAAACAAAAACATAACCTAACCCTAAAACAAACCCTTAACTTAACCCTAACCCTAATCCAAAACCTAAGCCTAAACCTAAACTTAACCCTAACCCTAACCCTAACCCTAACACAAACCCTAACCCTAATCCTGACCCTAATCCTAACACTAAAACTAACTCTAACCCTAACCCAAACCAAACCCTAACCCTAACCCTATCCCTAACCCAAAACCTAAACCTAACCATTACCCTAACCCTAACCCTAACCCTATCACTAAACCTAAATCTAACCCTAAACCAAACCAAACCCTAACCCTAACCCTATCCCTAACCCCAACACTAACCCTAACCCAAACCCTAATCCTAACCCTAACACTAAGCCTAAACCTAAGACTAACCCAAATCAAAACACTAACCCTAAGCCTAAACTTAAGCCTAAACCTAACCCTAAACCTAAGCCAAACCCTAACCCTAACCCTAACCCTAACCCAAACACTAACCCTAACCCTAAGCCTAACTCCTAACCCCAACCCTATCATTAACCCTAACCCTAAACCTAAATCTAACCCTAACCCATACACAAACCATAACCTTAACCCTAACCCTAACCCTAAACCTAACTCAAACCCTAACCATAACCCTAAACCAAACACTATCCCTAACCCTAAGCCTAACCTCTAACCCCTAACCCTAACCCTAATCTTAAGCCTAAACCTAACCCTAACCACAACCCTAACCCTAACCCTAACCCAAACCAAACGCTAACCCTCACCCTAAACCTAACTCTAACCCAAGACCTAACACTATCCCTAAACTTAACCCTAACCCAAACACTAACCCTAACCGTAAGCCTAACCTCTAACCCCTAACCCTACCCTAACCCTAACCCTAAACCTAAACCTAACCCTAACACAAACCCTAATCCTAAACTTAACCCTAACCCAAACCCTAAACCTAACCCTAACCCTAAACGTAAGCCTAACGACAAAAAAAATACTAAACCTAAGCCTAAACTTAACCCTAAACCTAAACCTAAACCTAAGCCAAACCCTAACCCTAACCCTAACCCAGACACTAACCCTAACCCTAACCCTTAGCCTAACCCCTAACCCCAACCCTAACATTAACCCTAACCCTAAACCTAAACCTAACCCTAACCCAAACACTAACGCTAACCTTAACCCTAACCCTAAACCTAACCCAAACCCTAACCCTAACCCTAACCCAAAAACTAACCCTAACCCTAAGCCTAACCCCTAACCCCTAACATTAACCGTAAACCTAACACTACACAAAACCCTAACTCTAACCTTAACCGTAACCCTTACCCAATCCAAACCCTAACCGTAACCCTAACCCTAAACCTAACTCATACCCAAAACCTAAGCCTAATCCAAACCCAAACGCAAAACCTAACCCTAACCCTAACCCTAAGACTTACCAAAACCCAAACCCTAACCCTAACCCCAACATTAACCCTAATCTAAACAAACCCTAATCCTAACCCTAATCCAAACCCAAACCCTAACACTAACTCTAACCCTAACCCTAACCCAAACACTAAATCTAATCTTAACCCTAACGTTAACCCTAACCCTAACACAAACCCTAACCCTATTCCTAAATCTAACCCAAAC
Organism: Eospalax fontanierii; assembly: GCA_035773235.1. Classification (NCBI taxonomy): domain Eukaryota; kingdom Metazoa; phylum Chordata; class Mammalia; order Rodentia; family Spalacidae; genus Eospalax; species Eospalax fontanierii. The sequence goes on along the minus strand of JAJHUQ010000037.1, from coordinate 3,260,191 downwards.
CCCAACCCTAACTCTAACCCTAAACCTAAGCCTAACCCAGAAACAAAAAATAACCCTAAGCCTAATCCTAAAACTAACAATAACCCAAACCCAAACTCCAACCATAAACTTAACCCTAACCCTATACCTAAGTCAAACCCTAACACTAACCGTAACCCAAACACTAACCCCAACCATAAGCCTAACCCATAATCCCAACACTAACATTAACCCTAACCCTAAACCAAAACCTAACCCTAAGCCAAACACTAACCCTAACCTTAACCCTAACCCTGACCCTAAACCTAACTCAAACCCTAACACTAAGCCTAACCCAAACACTAACCCTAACCCTAAGCCTAACCCCTAACCCCTAACCCTAACCCTAATCCTAACCCTAAACCTAAACCTAACCCTAACCCACAAACCTAACCCTAACCCTAACCCAAACCAAACCCGAACCCTAACACTAACCCTAACCCTAACACTTACCCAAACCCTAACCTTAACCCTAACCCTAACCCAAGACATAACCATAACCCTAAACCTAACCCTAACCCAAACACTAACCCTAACCCTAAGCCTAAACTCTAACCCCTAACCCTAACCCTAACCCTAACCCTAACCCTAACCCTAACCCTAAACCTAACACAAACCCTAACCCTAACCCTAACCCAAACACTAACCCTAACACTAAGCCTAACCTCTAAACCCTAACCCTAACCCTAACCCTAAACCTAACTCTAAACCTAAACCTAAACCAAACCCTAAACCTATCCCTAACCCTAACCCTAAGCCTAACCCTAACACTAACCCTAACAATAACCCTAATCCTAACCCTTTCCCTTATCCTAACCCTAAACCAAACCCTAACCCTAACCCTAACCCTAACCCTAATCTGAACTAAAACCCTAACACTAAACGTAACCCTAACCCAAACCCTAAATCTTACCTTAACCCTAAACATAACACAAACCCTAACATTAACCCTAACCCTAACTCTCACACTAACCCTAACCCTAACCCAAACCCTAACTCCAAACCAAAGCCCAACACTAAGCCTTACCCTAACCCTAACCCCAACCCCAACCCTACCTCGAACCCTAACCTTAACCCTTACACTAACCCAAACCCAAACCCAAACCCTAACACTAACCCTAACCCAAACCCAAACCATAATCCTAACCCTTATCCAAACCTAAACCCTAACACTAACCCTAACCCTGACCCTAACCCAAACCCTAACTCTAACCTTAACCCTAACCCTAACCCTAAACCTATTCCTCACCCTAAACATAACCATAACCTAACCCTAAAACAAACACTTAACCTAACCCTAACCCTAAACCAAAACCTAAGCCTAACCCTAAACTTAACCCTAACCCTAACCCTAACCCTAAACCTAACCCTAAACCTAACCCTAACACAAACCCAAATACTAACCTTAACCGTAACCCTAACTCTAAACCTAACGCAAACCCTAACCCTAACACAAACCCTAAAACTTACCCTAACCCTAAACCTAACACAAACCCTAACATTAACCCTAACCCTAACTCTCACACTAACCCTAACCCTAATCCAAACCCTAACTCCAAACCAAACCCTAACCCTAACCCTAACCCTAACCCTCACCCAAACCCTAACCCTAACGGAATCCCTAACCCTAACCCTAACCCTAAGCCTAACCCTAACCCAAACCCAAACCCTAACACTAACCCTAACCCTAAACCTAACCCTAACCCTAACCCAAAAAGTAACAATAACCCAAACGCGAACTCTACCCCTAAACCTAACACTAACCCTAACCCAAACCAAAATAAAACCCTAACCCTAACACTAACTCTAAACCTAACCTTAACCCAAACCATAACCCTAAACCAAACCCTAACCCTAACCCTAACCCTAACCCAAACCCTAACCCTAAAACTAACCCTAACCCTAACACTCACCCAAACCCAAACATAATCCTAAACCTAACATTAACACTAACCCAAACCCAAACCCTAATCCTAAACCTAATCCAAACCCTAACCATCACCCTAACTCTAACCCTAAACCTAACCAAAACCCTAAAGCTAACCTTAATCCTAACCCTAACTCTAACCCTATTAAAAAACCTAACACTGACCCTAACCCAAACCCCAACCCAAACCGTTACTCTAATCCTAACCCTAACGACACCCTAACCCTAAACCTAAACCTAACCTTAAACCTAAACCTAACCCTAACCCAAACACAAACACTAACCCTCAGCCTAATCCTAACCCTTACCCTAACCCTAACCCATACAATAAACCTAACCCTATCCCTGAACCCAACTCTAACCCAAATCCTAAACCTAACCCTAACACTAACAGAAACCCTTACCCAAGCCAAACTCTAACCCTAACCCTAACCTAACCCTAACCATAACCATAACCCTAACCCAAATCAAACCCTAACCCTAACCCTAACCCTCACTGTAACCCTAACCCTAACCCTAACCCAAACCCCAACCCTAACTCTAACCCTAACCTTAATCCTAACACTAACCCAAACCCAAACCATAATCCTAACCCTAACCCTAACCCTAACCCTAACCCAAACCCAAACCCCAATCCTAGCCCTAATCCAAACCCAAACCTAACACTAACCGTAAACCTAACCCTACACCAAACCCTAACTCTAACCTTAACCGTAACCCTTACCCAAAACAAACCCTAACCCTAACCCTAACCCTAAACCAAACTCTAACCCAAAACCTAACCCTAATCCAAACCCAAACGCAAACCCTAACCCTAACCCTATCCCAAAGACTTACCCAAACCCAAACCCTAACCCTAACCCCAACATTAACCCTAATCTGAACAAACCCTAATCCTAACCCTAATCCAAACATAAAACTTATCCTTAATTCTAACCCTAACCCTAACAAAAACACTAAATCTAATCTTAACCCTAAACTTAACCCTAACTCTAACACAAACCCTAACCCTAACCCTAACCCTAAATCGAACCCAAACCCCAACCCTAACCATAACCCTAAACCTAAGCCTAACCCAAACCCAAGCACTAACCCTAAGCCTGATCCTAAACCTAACCCTAACCCAAACCCAAAACCTAACCCTAAACTTAACCCTAACCCTAACCCTAAACCTAAGCCAAACCCTAACCCTAACCGTAACCCAAACACTAACCCTAACCCTAAGCCTAACCCATAACCCCAACCCTAACATAAACCCTAACCCTAAACCTAAACCTAAACCTAACCCAACCACTAACCCTAACCTTAACCCTAACCCTAACCCTAAACCTAACTCAAACCCTAACCCTAACCCTAACCCAAACACTAACCCTAACCCTAAGCCTAACCCCTAACCCCTAACCCTAACCCTAACCCTAAACCTAAACCTAACCCTAACCCACAACCCTAACCCTAACCAAAACCAAACCCGAACCCTAACACTAACCCTAACTCTAACACTTACCTAAAACCTAACCTTAACCCTAACCCTAACACAAGACCTAACCATAACCCTAAACCTAACCCTAACCCAAACGCTAACCCTAACCCTAAGCCTAAACTCTAACCCCTAACACTAACAGTAACCCTAACCCTAAACCTAAACCTAACCCTAACACAAACTCAAATACTAACCTTAACCCTAACCCTAACCCTAAACCTAACGCAAACCCTAACCCTAACCTAACTCAAACACTAACCCTAACCCTAAGCCTAACACCTAACCCCTAACCCTAACCCTAACCCTAAAGCAAACCAAAAAAAAAAACCCTAACCCTAACACTAACCCTAAACCTAACCTTAACCCAAACCCTAACCCTAAACCAAACCCTAACCTAACCCTAACCCTAACCCAAACCCTAACTCCTAACCAAACCCTAAGCCTAACCCTAACTCTAAACCTCACCCAAACCCTAACCCTAACCGAATCCATAACCCTAACCCTAACACTAATCCTAACCCTAACACAAACGGAAACACTAACACTAACCCTAACCCTAACCCTAACCCTTACCCTAACCCAAAAAGTAACCCTTACCCAAACGCGAAATCTAACCCTAAACCTAACACTAACCCTAACCCAAACCAAAGCAAAACCCTAACCCTAACACTAACGCTAAACCTAACCTTAACCCAAACCCTAACCCTAAACCAAACCCTAACCCTAACCCTAACCCTAACCCAAAACCTAACCCAAACCATAACCCTAACCCAAACCCAAACCCTAACCCTAACCCTAACACTAACCCTAACCCAAATCCTAACCCTAACCTTAAACTAAACTTAACCCTAACCCAAACGCTAACCCTAACCCTAACCCTAACCCTAAACCTAACCCTAACCCAAACCCCAACGCTATCGCAAACCCTAACGCTAAACCTAAGCCTAACCCAAATCCTAAACCTAACCCCAACCCCAACCCTAAACCAAACCGAAACGGAAACCCAAACCCTAACCCTAACCTAAACCCTAACCCTAACCCTAACACTAACCCTAACCCTAAACCTAACCCTCACCCTAACCCAAACGCAAACCCTAACACTAACCCTAATATTAACCCAAATCCTAATCCTTACCCTAACCCTAACCCTAACGTTAACCCAAACCCTAACCCTAACACGAATCCTAACACAAACCATAACCCTAACCCTAACCCTAATAGTTACCCTAACCCTAACCCAAACACTAACCCTAACCCTAACCCTAACCCTAACCCTAACCCTAACCCTAATTCTAACCCTAACGCTAACCATAAACCATACCCTAATTCCAAGGTAGCCTAGAACGGATAATCCTCCTGCCGCACCCCCAAGATTTGAGTTGTACTTTTTTTAAGAGCAAAGATTGGATTAAGCAATAATGAAAAAGGAAATTATTTTCCCTCATAGAGAACGATGCCCAAAGTAGTTTTCTGATTCAAATTTAGCTTATAGTAATGAAGAATCCAATATCAATTATATGGTAATTTCTAGAAAGAATGAGGTTGGTTATTGAGGTAACAACGTGCAATCCTGGCAAGAGCTGCAGGACTGGGAAGCATCCTTGGCATGACTTGAACAGGGGAGGAGCACCTGCTCTGAAGCTGTGATAGACAGGCAGAGCTTTGCAAGTGAGTGCAGAGTGCTATTGGTCAGTCTCCTGTCATTGGTGTCTGATGTGGGCACGAGTGCTGAGGTCACAGAATCTTGGACTAAGATTGTGGAACTC
>JAJHUQ010000037.1:3245000-3250000 GCA_035773235.1 Eospalax fontanierii | reverse complement strand
AACCCTAACACTAACCCTAGCCCTAAACCTAACCCAAACCCTAACCTTAACCCTAACCCTAACGCAAACCCAAACACTAAATCTAACCGTAACCCTAACCCAAACCCAAACCCTAACACTAACCCTAACCCTAACCCAAATCCTAACCCTAACCTTAAACTAAACTTAACCCTAAGCCAAACGCTAACCCTAAACCAAACCCTAAACCTAACCCTAATCCTAACCCTAACCCTAACCCAAACCGTAACCCTATTGCAAACCCTAACCCTAAACCTAAGCCTAACCCAAATCCTAAACCTAACCCCAACCCTAACCCTAAACCAAACCCAAACCGAAACCCTAACCCCAACCCTAACCTAAACCCTAACCCTAACCCTAACAGTAACCCTAAACCAAAGCCAAACCCTAATCCTAACACTAACCCTAACCCTAAACCTAACCCTCACCCTAACCCAAACGCAAACCATAACCCTAACCCTAACCCAAACTCTAACCCTAACCCTAACTGTAACCCAAACCCTAACCCTAACCCTAATCCTAACACAAACCATAACCCTAACCCTAACCCAAACCTTACCCCTAAACCTAAGCTTAAACCAAACCCTAAACCTAACCCAAACCCTAACCCAAAAACTAACCCTAAACCTAATCCTAACCCTAACCCAAACCCTAACCCTAACCCTAACCCTAACCCAAACACTAATCCTAAATCTAACAATAACCCTAACCCAAATTTTAACCCTAAACCTAACCCTAACCCTAACCCTAACCCTAACCCAAACCTTAACCCTAATCCTAACCCTAACCCTAACCTAATCCTAACGCAAAACAAACCCTAACACTAACCCTAACCCTAACCCTAACCCTAAGGCAAACCCAAACCCTAACCCTAATCCTAACCCTAACCTTAATCCAAATCCTAAACTTATCACAAACCCTCACCCTAAACCTAACCTAAACCCTAACCCTAACCATAACACTAACCCTAACCCAAATCCAAACCCTAATCCTAACACTAACCCTAAACCTAACCCTAACACTCACCCTAACCCAAACGGAAACTCTAAACCTAACCCTAACCCTAACTCAAACCCTAACCCTAACCCTAACCCTAACCCAAACCATAACCCTAATTATAATCGTATCCCTAACCCTAAACCTAACCCTAACCAAAACACTAAACCAAACCCTAATCCTAAACCTAACCCTAACTCTAATTCTAACCCTAACCCTAACCATAACCATAACCATAACCATAACCCATACCCTAATCCAAGGGTAGCCTTGAACTGATAATCTTCCTGCCTCACCCCCAAGAGTTGAGTTGTACTTTTTTAAGAGCAAAGATTGGATTCAGCAACAATGAAAAAGGAAAATATTTTCCCTCATAGAAAACGATGACCAAAGTAGTTTTCTGATTCAAATGTAGCTTATAGTACTTAAGAATCCAATATCAATAATATGGTAAATTCTGGAAAGAAAGAGGTTGGTTATTTGGGTAACCACGTGCAATCCTGGCAAGAGCTGCAGGACTGGGAAGCAACCTTGGCATGACTTGACCATGGGAGGAGCACCTGCTCTGAAGCTATGATAGACAGGCAGAGCTTTGCAAGTCAGTCCAGAGTGCTATTGGTCAGTCTCCTGTCATTGGTGTCTGATGTGGGCAGGAGTGCTGAGGTCACAGAATCTTGGACTAAGATTCTGGAACTCCAAGAGGCATTGTCCTGACAAAGCATTGTTTAGGGTGTTGCTAGGTGACAAAGCCCTCTCAGATGAGTTGCTGAAACACAGAGGTTTCTTGGTGGCAGGCTCTAGTGTTTGGGTGACCAGTTTGGAGAGATTATAGTAGACTTTAGGTCAAAGTTCTAGTGTTTGACAAAAAGAAGCAACCAGGAGAAAATGGGAGGAGGAGGGAAGAAGGTGGTGTGGCCTGCTGGCCTTGCAGAGGACCTCCACATACAGGACCTCTACTACAACGCCTACCTCTACTAACCCTAACCCTACTCTAACCCTAACCCTAACCCTAACCCAAACATTAAACCGAAACCTAACCCTAACCCAAACCCTATGCCTAAACCTAACCATAACCCAAAACCTAACCCTAAACCTAACCGAAACCGTAACCCTAAACCTAATCCTAACCCTAACCCAAACATTAACCCTAAACATAACCCTAAACCTAGCCCAAACCCTAACCCTAAACCGAACCCTAACACAAACCCTAACCCTAACCTTAAACATAACCCAAACTCTAACCGTAACCCTAACACTAACCCTAACCCTAACACTAAACCTAACACTAAACCAAACCCTAAGCCTATACCTAACCCTAACCCTAAGCCAAACATTAACCCTAACCCTAACCCTAACCCAAACCTAACCCTAAACCTAACCCTAACCCAAACCCTAACCATAACCATAACCCTAACTCTAACCCAAACCCTAACCCTAAAGCTAACCCAAACTTTAACCCTAAACCGAATGCTAACCCAAAGCCTAACCCTAAACCTAACCCTAACACAAACCCTAACCCTAACCCAAACCCAAATCGTAACCCTAACCCTAATCCTAACCCAAAACCAAACCCTAAACCTAAACCTAACCCTAACCCAAAACCTAACCATAAGCAGAATCCAAACCATAACACTATCCCTAAACCTAACCCTAACCCTAAAACTAACCCTAACCCAAACGCACACCCTAACCGTAACCCTAACTCTAACCCTAACCCAAACCCTAACACTAACCGTAACCCTAAACCAAACCATAACTCTAACCCTAACCCTAACCCAAACCCAAACCCTAACCTAACCCTAACCCTAACAATAACCCAAACCCTAACCCTAACCCTAACCCAAAACCTAACCCTAAACCTAACCCACACCCCAACCCAAACCCAAAACCTAACTGTAACCCTCACCCAAACCATAACCCTAATCCTAAACCTAACCCTAACCCAAACCCTAACCGTAACCCTAACCCTAACACAAACCCTAACCCTAACCCTAACCCTAACCCTAATCCTAACGCAAACCAAAACCTAACACTAACCCTAACCCTAACCCTAACCCTAACCCAAACCCAAACCCTAACTCGAAAACCTAACCCTAACCCAAACCCTAACCATAACCAGAACACAAACCATAACTCTATCCCTAAACCTAACCCTAACCCTAAACCTAACCCTAACCCAAACGCACACCCTAACCCTAACCCTAACCCTAACCCAAACCCTAACCCTAACCTTAAACATTAACTTAACCCTAACCCATACGGTAACTCTGACCCTAACCCTAACCCTAATCTTAATCCAAATCCTTTACTTATCGCAAACCCTCACCCTAAACCTAACCTAAACCCTAACCCTAACCCTAACACGAACCCTAACCCAAACCCAAACCCTAATCCTAACACTAACCCTAACCCTAACACTCACCCGAACCCAAACGGAAACCCTAAACCTAACCCTAACCCTAGCTCAAACCCTAATCCTAACCCTAAGCCTAACTCTAAACCTAACCCTAACCCTAATTCTAACCCTAACCCTAACCATAACCATAACCATAACCCATACCCTAATCCCAGGGTAGCCTTGAACTGATAATCCTCCTGCCTCACCCCCAAGAGTAGAGTTGTACTTTTTTAAGAGCAAAGATTGGATTCAGCAACAATGAAAAAGGAAAATATTTTCCCTCATAGAAAACGATGTCCAAAGTAGTTTTCTGATTCAAATGTAGCTTATAGTACTTAAGAATCCAATATCAATAATATGGTAATTTCTAGAAAGAATTAGGTTGGTTATTTAGGTAACCACGTGCAATTATGGCAAGAGCTGCAGGACTGGGAAGCAACCTTGGCATGACTTGACCAGGGGAGGAGCACCTGCTCTGAAGCTATGATAGACAGGCAGAGCTTTGCAAGTGAGTGCTGAGTGCTATTGCTCAGTCTCCTGTCACTGGTGTCTGATGTGAGCAGGAGTGCTGAGGTCACAGACTCTTGGACTAAGATTCTGGAAGTCCAAGAGGCAGTGACCTGGCAAAGCATTGTTTAGGGTGTTGCTAGGTGACAAAGCCCTCTCAGATGAGTTGCTGAAACACAGAGGTTTCTTGGTGGTAGGCTCTAGTGTTTGGGTGACCAGTTTGGAGAGATTTAGTTGACTTTAGGACAAAGTTCTAGTGTTTGACAAAAGAAGCAGCCAGGAGAAAATGGGAGGAGGAGGGGTGAATGTGATGTGGACTGCTGGCTCTGCCCAGGCCCTCCACATACAGGACCTCTACTACAAAGCCTACCTCTACTAACCCTAACCCTAACCCTAACCCTAACCCTAAACCAAACATTAAACCTAAACCTAACACTAACCCTAACCCTAACCCTAACCCTAACCCTAACCTCTACTAACCCTAATCCTAACCCTAACCCTAACCCTAACCCTAATCCAAACCCTAACCCTAAACCTAATCCTAACCCTAACCCAAACATTAACCCTAACCCTAACCCTAACCCTAGACCAAACCCTAACCCTAAACCTAATCCTAACACAAACCCTAACCCTAACCCTAACACAAACCCAAACCCTAACCGAGCCCTAAACCTAACCCAAACTCTAAACGTAACCCTAAACCTAACCCTAACCCTAACCCTAACCCTAACACAAAACCTAACACTAAACCAAACCCTAACCATATACCTAACCCTAAACCTAACCCAAACCCTAACCATAACGATAACCCTAACCCTAACCAAACCCTAACCCTAAATCTAATCCAAACATTAACCCGAAACCTAACCCTAACCAAAACCCTAACCCTAAACCTAACCCTAACCCAAACCCAAACCCTAACTCTAACCCTAACCCTAACCGTAACCCAAACCCTAACACTAAACCTAATCCTAACCCAAACCCAAACCCTAACCCTAACCCAAACGTAAACCTAACCCTAACCCTAACCCTAACCCTAACCCTAACCCTAAACCTAAACTTAACCCTAAACCTAACCCTG
>JAJHUQ010000037.1:3212500-3242500 GCA_035773235.1 Eospalax fontanierii | reverse complement strand
TTTATGTAACCACGTGCAATCCTGGCAAGAGTTGCAGGACTGGGAAGCAAACTTGGCATGACTTGACGAGGGGAGGAGCACCGGCTCTGAAGCTATGATAGACAGGCAGATCTCTGCAAGTGAGTGCTGAGTGCTATTGGTCAGTCTCCTGTCATTGGTGTCTGATGTGGGCAGGAGTGCTGAGGTCACAGAATCTTGGACTAAGATTCTGGAACTCCAAGAGGCAGTGACCAGGCAAACATTGTTTAGGGTGTTGCTAGGTGACAAAGCCCTCTCAGATGAGTTGCTGAATCACAGAGTTTTCTTGGTGGTAGGCTCTTGTTTGGGTGCCCAGTTTGGAGAGATTTAGTTGACTTTAGGTCAAAGTTCTAGTGTTTGACAAACAGAAGCAGCCAGGAGAAGATGGGAGGAGGAGGGGAGAAGGTAGTGTGGCCTGCTGGCCCTGCACAGGCCCTCCACATACAGGACCTCTACTACAAAGCCTACCTCTACTAAACCTAACCCTAACCCTAAACCTAACCCTAAACCTAACCTAACACTACCCCTTTACCTAACCCTAACACTAACCCAAACATTAAACCTAAACCTACGCCTAACCCTAACCCTAAGCCTAAACCTAACCATAACCCAAACCTTAACCCTAACCCTAACCCTAACCCTAAACACAAACCCTAACCCTAAACCTAACCCTAACACAAACCGTAACACTAAACCTAACCCTAGCCCAAACCCTAACCCTAACCCTAGCCCAAACCCTAACCCTAAACCTAACCCTAACACAAACCCTAACCCTAACCAAACTCTAACCGTAACCCTAACCCTAACCCTAACCATAACCCTAAAACTGACACTAACCCAAACCCTAACCCTAACCCTAAACCTAACCCTAAACATAAGCCTAAAAATAACTCAAACCCTAACCGTAAACCTAACCGTAACCGAAACCCTAACCCTAAACCTAACCCTAACACAAAACCTAACCCTAACCCTAACCCTAACCCTAACCCAAACCCAAATCCTAACCCTAACCCTAACCCTAACCCATACCCTAACCGTAACCCTAACCGTAACCCTAACCCAAACCCTAACCCTAACAAAAACACTAACCCTAACCCTAACTCTAACCCTAACCGAAAGATTAACCTTGAACCTAACCCTAACCCAAACCCTAACACTAAACCTAACCCTAACCCAAACCCTAAACCTATCCCAAACCAAAACACTAACCCTACACCTAATCCTAACCCTAACCCTAACACTAACCCTAACCGAACCCATAAACCTAACCCTATCCCTAAACAGAACCCTAACCCAAACCTTAACCCTAAACCTGAGCCTAACACTAATCCTAACCCTAACCCTAAACCTAAACCAAAACCCGAACACTAAACCTGAACATAAACCTAACCCAAACCCTAACCCTAACACTAACCCTAACCCTAACTCTAATCCAAACCCACACCCTAACCCTATAGCTAACCCTAAATCAAACCCAAACAATAACACTGAACTTAACACTAACCCTAACCCAAACCCTAACGCTAACCCAAAACCAAACCCTAACCCTAACCCTAACCCTAACACTAACCCTAACCCTAATCCAAACCCTAACCTTAACCCAAATCCTAACCTTATCACAAACCCTGCCCCTTAACCTAACCTAAACCCTAACACTAACCCTTACACTAACCCTAAACCAAACCCAAACCCTAGTCCTAACACTAACCCTAACCCTAACCCTAACCCTAACCCTAACACACACCATAACCCAAACGGAAACCCTAACCCTAACCCTAACCCTAACTCACACCCTAACCCTAACCCTAAGCCTAACCCTAACCCTAACCCTAATCCTAACCCTAACCCTAACCCAAACCCTAAACATAACCATAACCCTAACCCTAATCCAAACCTTAACCCTAAAGCTAATCCAAACATTAACCCTAAACCTAACCCTAACCCAAACCCTAACCCTAAACCTAACCCTAACCCAAACCCAAACCCTAAGCCTAACCCTAACCGTAACCCAAACCCTAACCCTAACCCTAACCCTAATCCTAAACCAAACCCAAACCATAACCCTAAACCTAACCCTAACCCAAACCCAAACCCAAACCCTAACCCTAACTCTAACCTTAACCCAAACACAACCCGTAACCCTAACCCTAACCCAAACCCTAACCCTAACCCTAACCCAAACCCTATACCTAACCCTAAACCTAACCCTAACCCAAACCATAACCGTAACCCTAAATGTAACCCTAACCCTTATCCTAACCCTAACCCTAACACTAACCCTAACCCTAATTCTAATACAAACCCACACCCTAACACTATACCTAACCCTAAACCAAACCCAAACCATAACACAAACCTAACACAGAATTTTACACTAACCCTAACCCTAAAACAAACATAAACCGTAACGCTAAACCTAAGACTAACATTAACCCAAACCCTAACCGTAACCCTAACCCGAACCCTAACCCTAACCCAAACCCAAACACTAACCCTAACCCTAATCCTAAACCAAACCCAAACCCTAAACCTATACCTAACCCTAACCCAAACCTTAACCATAACCAGAATCCAAACTATAACACTATTCCTAAACCTAACCCTAACCCTAAACCTAACCCTAACCCAAACGCAAACGCTAACCCTAAAACTAAACTTAACCCTAAACCTAACCCTAACACAAACCCTAACCCTAACCCTAACCCAAACCCTAACCCTAACCCAAACCCTAACCCTAACCCTAACCCAAAACCTAACCCTAACCCTAATCCAAAACCAAACCCTAACCCTAACCCTAACCCTAACCCTAACCCTAACATTAACCCTAATCCTAACGCAAACCAAACCCTAACACTAACCCTAAACCTAAACCTAACCCTAACCCAAACCCAAACCCTAACCCTAACCCTAACTCTAACCCAAACCCTAACCATAACCAGAACACAAACCATAACTCTATCCCTAAACCTAACCCTAACCCTAAACCTAACCCTAACCCAAAGTCACACCCTAACCATAAACCTAACCCTAACCCTAACTCAAACCCTAACCCTAAACTTAAACTAAACTTAACCCTAACCCAAACACTAAACCTAACCCTAACCCTAACACTAACACTCACCCTAACCCAAACGGGAACCCTAAACCTAACCCTAACCCTAACTCACACCCTAACCCTAAACCTAACCCTAACCCTAACCCTAATCCTAACCCTAACCCTAACTCGAACCATAACCCTAATCCTAATCGTATCCCTAACCCTAAACCTAACCCTAACCCAAACACTAACCCTAACCCTAACCCTAAACCTAACCCTAACCCTAATTGTAACCCTAACCCTAACCATAACCATAACCATAACCCATACCCTAATCCGAGGGTAGCCTTGAACTGATAATCCTCCTGCCTCACCCCCAAGAGTTGAGTTGTACTTTTTAAGAGCAAAGATTGGATTCAGCAACAATGAAAATGAAAATATTTTCCCTCATAGAAAACGATGTCGAAAGTAGTTTTCTGATTCAAATGTAGCTTATAGTACTTAAGAATCCAATATCAATAATATGGTAATTTCTAGAAAGAATGAGGTTGGTTATTTAGGTAACCACGTCCAATCCTGGCAAGAGCTGCAGGACTGGGAAGCAACCTTGGCATGACTTGACCAGGGGAGGAGCATCTGCTCTGAAGCTATGATAGACAGGCAGAGCTTTGCAAGTGAGTGCTGAGTGCTATTGGTCAGTCTCCTGTCATTGGTGTCTGATGTGGGCAGGAGTGCTGAGGTCACAGAATCTTGGACTAAGATTCTGGAACTCCAAGAGGCAGTGACCTGGCAAAGCATTGTTTAGGGTACTGCTAGGTGACAAAGCCCTCTCAGATGAGTTGCTGAAACACAGAGGTTTCTTGGTGGTAGGCTCTAGTGTTTGGGTGACCAGTTTGGAGAGATTTAGTTGACTTTAGGTCAAAGATCTAGTGTTTGACAAAAAGAAGCAGCCAGGAGAAGAGGAAGGAGGAGGGAAGAAGTTGGTGTGGCCTCCTGGCCATGCCCAGACCCTCCACATACAGGACCTCTACTACTAACCCTAATTGCCTACCTCTACTAACCCTAACGCTAACCCTAACCCTAACCCTAATCCTAAACCTAACCTAACACTAACCCTATACCAAACCCTAACCCTAACCCAAACATTAAACCTAAACCTAACCCTAAACCTAACCCTAAGCCTAAACTTAACCATAACCCAAACATTAACCCTAAACCTAACCCTAACCCTAGCCCAAACCCAAACCCTAAATGTAACACTAACACAAACCCTAACCCTAACCCTAACCAAAACCCAAACCCTAAACCTAACCCTAACCCTAACCCAAACATTAACCCTAAACCTAACCCTAATCCAAACCCTAACCCTAAACCTAACCCTAAACCAAACCCTAACCATAACCATAACCCTAACCCTAACCCAAACCCTAACCCTAAATCTACCCCAAACATTAACCCTAAACCTAACCCTAACCCAAACCCTAACCCTAAATATAACCCTAGCCCAAACCCTAACCCTAAAACTAACCCTAACACAAACCCTAACCCTAACCCAAACCCAAACCCTAACCCTAACACTAAACCTAACCCTAACCGAAACCCTAACCCTATCCCAAACCCAAACACTAACCCTAAGCCAAATCCTAACCCTAAACCTAACACTAACCCTAACGGAAACCATAAACCTAACTCTATCCCTAAACACAACCCTAACCCAAACCTTAACACTAAACCTGACCCTAACCCTAACCCTAAAACCGAACACTAAACCTGAACATAAACCTAACCCTAACACTAACCCTAATCCTAACTCTAATCCAAACCAAAACATTAACCCTATACCTAACCCTAAACCAAACCTAAACCCTAACACTGAACTTAACACTAACCCTAACCCTAACGCAAACCCAAAAAATAAACTAACCATATCCTTAACAATAACCCAAACCCTAACACTAACCATAACCCAAACCCTAACCCTAACCCTAACCCTAACCCAAACACAAACCCTAACCCTAACCCTAATCCTAACCCAAACCCTAACCCTAACCCTAACCCTAACCCAAACCCTAACCATAACCAGAATCCAAACCGTAACACTATCCCTAAACCTAACCTTAACCCTAAACCTAACCCTAACCCAAACACACAACCTAACCCTAAACCTAACCCTAACCCTAACCCAAACCCTGACACTAACCCTAACCCTAACCTAAACCCTAACCCTAACCCTAACCAAAACCCTAACTCTAACCCTAACCCTAATCCAAACCCAAACCCTAACCTCACCCTAACCCTAACGGAAACCCTAAACCTAACCCTAACCCTAACTCAAACCCTAACCCTAACCCTAACTCTAATCCAAACCCTAACCCTAAACTAACCCTAACCCTAACCCTGACCGTAACACTAACCCTAACCCTAACCCTAACACAAACCCTAACCCTAACCCTCACCCTAAACCTAACGTAAACCCTAACCCTAACCCTAACCCTAAACCCGAACACTAAACCTGAACATAAACCTAACCCAAACCCTAACCCTAACACTAACCCTAACCCTAACTCTAATCCAAACCCAGACCCTAACCCTATACCTAACCCTAAACCAAACCCAAACCATAACACAGAACTTAACACTAACCCTAACCCTAACCCAAACCCTAACACTAACCCTAATCCTAACCCAAACCCTAACTCTAACCCTAACCCTAACCCAAACACTAACCCTAACCCTAACCCTAACCCTAACCCTTACCCTAACCCAAACCCAAACCCTATCCCTAACCCTAACCCTAACCCTCACCCTAAACCTAACGTAAACCCTTACCCTAACCCTAACCCAAACCCAAACCGTAACCCTAAACCTAAGCCTAACAATAACCCAAACCCTAAACCTAACCCTAACCCAAACCCTAACCCTAACCCTAACCCTAACCCAAACCCAAACACTAACACTAAACCTAATCCTAACCGAAAACCAAACCCAAAACCTAACCCTAACCCTAACCCAAACCCTAACCATAACCAAAATCCAAACCATAACACTATCCCTAAACCTAACCCTAAACCTAAACCTAACGCTAACACAAACGCACACCCTAACACTAATCCTAACCCTAACCCTAACCCTAACCCAAACGCTAAAACTAACCCTAACCCTAAACCTAACCCAAAACCTAACTTTAACCCTAACCCTAACTATAACACTAAACCTAAACCTAACCCAACGGCTAAACCTAACACTAATCCTAAGCCTAACCCAAACCCTAACCCTAACCCTAATCCTAACCTTAACCTTAACCTTAACCCTAACCCTAATCCTAACCCTTTCCCTAATCCTAACCCTAAACCAAACCCTAAACCTAACCCTAACCCTAACCCTAACCCAAACCCAAGCCCTAACCATGACCCTAACCCAACCCTATCCCTAACCTGAACGAAAACCCTAACACTAACCCTAAACCTAACCCTAATCTAACCCCAACACTAACCCTAACCCTAACAATAACCCAAAACCCAACCCTACCTCTAACCCTAACCTTAACCCTAACACTAACCCAAACCCAAACCCGAACCCTAACCCTAACCTTAACACTGAACCTAACCAAAGCCCAAACCCTAATCCTAACCCTAATCCAAACCTAAACCCTAACACTAACCCTAACCCTGGCCCTAACCCTAACCCTAAACCTAACTCAAACCCTAACCCTAACCCTATACCAAACACTATCCCTAACCCTAAGCCTAACCCCTAACCCCTAACCCTAACCCTAATCTTAAGCCTAAACCTAACCCTAACCACAACCCTAACCCTAACCCTAACCCAAACCAAACGCTAACCCTCACCCTAAACCTAACTCTAACCCAAGACCTAACACTATCCCTAAACTTAACCCTAACCCAAACACTAACCCTAACTGTAAGCCTAACCTCTAACCCCTAACCCTACCCTAACCCTAACCCTAAACCTAAACCTAACCCTAACACAAACCCTAATCCTAAACTTAATCCTAACCCAAACCCTAAACCTAACCCTAACCCTAAGCCTAAGCCTAACCCAAAAAAAATACTAAACCTAAGACTAAACTTAACCCTAAACCTAAACCTAAACCTAAGCCAAACCCTAACCCTAACCCTAACCCAGACACTAACCCTAACCCTAACCCTTAGCCTAACCCCTAACCCCAACCCTAACATTAACCCTAACCCTAAACCTAAACCTAACCCTAACCCAAACACTAACTCTAACCTTAACCCTAACCCTAAACCTAACCCAAACCCTAACCCTAACCCTAATCCAAAAACTAACCCTAACCCTAAGCCTAACCCCTAACCCCTAACATTAACCGTAAACCAAACACTACACAAAACCCTAACTCTAACCTTAACCGTAACCCTTACCCAATCCAAACCCTAACACTAACCCAAACCATAAACCTAACTCATACCCAAAACCTAAGCCTAATCCAAACCCAAACGCAAAACCTAACCCTAACCCTAACCCTAAGACTTACGAAAACCCAAACCCTAACCCTAACCCCAACATTAACCCTAATCTAAACAAACCCTAATCCTTACCCTAATCCAAACCCAAACCCTAACACTAACTCTAACCCTAACCCTAACCCAAACACTAAATCTAATCTTAACCCTACCCCTAACCCTAACCCTAACACAAACCCTAACCCTATTCCTAAATCTAACCCAAACCCCAACCCTAACTCTAATCCTAAACCTAAGCCTAACCCAGAACCAAACAATAACTCTAAGGCTAATCCTAAACCTAACAATAACCCAAAACCAAACCACAACCCTAAACTGAACCCTAACCCTATACCTAAGCCAAACCCTAACCCTAACCGTAACCCAAACACTAACCCCAACCATAAGCCTAACCCATAACCCCAACACTAACATTAACCCTAACCCTAAACCAAAACCTAACCCTAACCCAAACACTAACCCTAACCTTAACCCTAACCCTGACCCTAAACCTAACTCAAACCCTAACACTAAGCGTAACCCAAACACTAACCCTAACCCTAAGCCTAACCCCTAACCCCTAACCCTAACCCTAACCCTAAACCTAAACCTAACCCTAACCCACAAACCTAACCCTAACCCTAAACCAAACCAAACCCGAACCCTAACACTAACCCTAACCCTAACACTTACCCAAACCCTAACCTTAACCCTAACCCTAACCCAAGACATAACCATAACCCTAAACCTAACCCTAACCCAAACACTAACCCTAACCCTAAGCCTAAACTCTAACCCCTAACCCTAACCCTAACCCTAACCCTAAACCTAAACCTAACCCTAACACAAACCCAAATACTAACCTTAAACCTAACCCTAACCCTAAACCTAACACAAACCCTAACCCTAACCCTAACCCAAACACTAACCCTAACCCTAAGCCTAACCTCTAAACCCTAACCCTAACTCTAACCCTAACCCTAAACCTAACTCTAAACCTAAACCTAAACCAAACCCTAAACCTATCCCTAACCCTAACCCTAAGCCTAACCCTAACACTAACCCTAACACTAACCCTAACCCTAACCCTTTCCCTTATCCTAACCCTAAACCAAACCCTAACCCTAACCCTAACCCTAACCCTAATCTGAACTAAAACCCTAACACTAAATGTAACCCTAACCCAAACCCTAAATCTTACCTTAACCCTAAACATAACACAAACCCTAACATTAACCCTAACCCTAACTCTCACACTAACCCTAACCCTAACCCAAACCCTAACTCCAAACCAAAGCCCAACACTAACCCTAACCCTAAACCTAACCCAAAACCCAACCCTAACTCTAACCCTAAACTTAACCCTTACACTAACCCAAACCCAAACCCAAACCCTAACACTAACCCTAACCCAAACCCAAACCATAATCCTAACCCTAATCCAAACCTAAACCCTAACACTAACCTTAACCCTGACCCTAACCCAAACCCTAACTCTAACCTTAACCCTAACCCTAACCCTAAACCTATTCCTCACCCTAAACATAACCATAAGCTAACCCTAAAACAAACACTTAACCTAACCCTAACCCTAAAACAAAACCTAAGCCTAACCCTAAACTTAACCCTAACCCTAACCCTAACCCTAAACCTAACCCTAAACCTAACCCTAACACAAACCCAAATACTAACCTTAACCGTAACCCTAACCCTAAACCTAACCCAAACCCTAACCCTAACCCAAACCCTAAAACTTACCCTAACCCTAAACCTAACACAAACCCTAACATTAAACCTAACCCTAACTCTCACACTAACCCTAAGCCTAATCCAAACCCTAACTCCAAACCAAACCCTAACCCTAACCCTAACCCTAATCCTCACCCAAACCCTAACCCTAACGGAATCCCTAACCCTAACCCTAACCCTAAGCCTAACCCTAACCCAAACCCAAACCCTAACACTAACCCTAACCCTAAACCTAACCCTAACCCTAACCCAAAAAGTAACAATAACCCAAACGCGAACTCTACCCCTAAACCTAACACTAACCCTAACCCAAACCAAACCAAAACCCTAACCCTAACACTAACCCTAAACCTAACCTTAACCCAAACCGTAACCCTAAACCAAACCCTAACCCTAACCCTAACCCTAACCCAAACCCTAACCCTAAAACTAACCCTAACCCTAACACTCACCCAAACCCAAACATAATCCTAAACCTAACATTAACACTAACCCAAACCCAAACCCTAATCCTAAACCTAATCCAAACCCTAACCATCACCCTAACTCTAACCCTAAACCTAACCGAAACCCTAAATCTAACCTTAATCCTAACCCTAACTCTAACCCTATTAAAAAACCTAACACTGACCCTAACCCAAACCCCAACCCAAACCGTTACTCTAATCCTAACCCTAACCACACCCTAACCCTAAACCTAAACCTAACCTTAAACCTAACCCTAACCCTAACCCAAACACAAACACTAACCCCCAGCCTAATCCTAACCCTTACCCTAACCCTAACCCATACCATAAACCTAACCCTATCCCTGAACCCAACTCTAACCCAAATCCTAAACCTAACCCTAACACTAACAGAAACCCTAACCCAAGCCAAACTCTAACCCTAACCCTAACCCTAACCCTAACCAAACCATAACCCTAACCCAAATCAAACCCTAACCCTAACCCTAACCCTCACTGTAACCCTAACCCTAACCCTAACCCAAACCCCAACCCTAACTCTAACCCTAACCTTAATCCTAACACTAACCCAAACCCAAACCATAATCCTAACCCTAACCCTAACCCTAACCCTAACCCAAACCCAAACCCCAATCCTAGCCCTAATCCAAACCCAAACCTAACACTAACCGTAAACCTAACCCTACACCAAACCCTAACTCTAACCTTAACCGTAACCCTTACCCAAAACAAACCCTAACCCTAACCCTAACCCTAAACCAAACTCTAACCCAAAACCTAACCCTAATCCAAACCCAAACGCAAACCCTAACCCTAACCCTATCCCAAAGACTTACCCAAACCCAAACCCTAACCCTAACCCCAACATTAACCCTAATCTGAACAAACCCTAATCCTAACCCAAATCCAAACATAAAACTTATCCTTAATTCTAACCCTAACCCTAACAAAAACACTAAATCTAATCTTAACACTAAACTTAACCCTAACTCTAACACAAAACCTAACCCTAACCCTAAATCGAACCCAAACCCCAACCCTAACCGTAACCCTAAACCTAAGCCTAACCCAAACCCAAGCACTAACCCTAAGCCTAATCCTAAACCTAACCCTAACCCAAACCCAAAACCTAACCCTAAACTTAACCCTAACCCTAACCCTAAACCTAAGCCAAACCCTAACCCTAACCGTAACCCAAACATTAACCCTAACCCTAAGCCTAACCCATAACCCCAACCCTAACATAAACCCTAACCCTAAACCTAAACCTAACCCTAACCCAAACACTAACCCTAACCTTAACCCTAACCCTAACCCTAAACCTAACTCAAACCCTAACCCTAACCCTAACCCAAACAGTAACCCTAACCCTAAGCCTAACCCCTAACCCCTAACCCTAACCCTAACCCTAAACCTAAACCTAACCCTAACCCACAACCCTAACCCTAACCCAAACCAAACCCGAACCCTAACGCTAACCCTAACTCTAACACTTACCCAAAACCTAACCTTAACCCTAACCCTAACACAAGACCTAACCATAACCCTAAACCTAACCCTAACCCAAACGCTAACCCTAACCCTAAGCCTAAACTCTAACCCCTAACACTAACAGTAACCCTAACCCTAAACCTAAACCTAACCCTAACACAAACCCAAATACTAACCTTAACCCTAACCCTAACCCTAAACCTAACGCAAACCCTAACCCTAACCCTAACTCAAACACTAACCCTAACCCTAAGCCTAACCCCTAACCCCTAACCCTAACCCTAACCCTAACGCAAACAAAAAAAAAACCCTAACCCTAACACTAACCCTAAACCTAACCTTAACCCAAACCCTAACCCTAACCAAACCCTAACCTAACCCTAACCCTAACCCAAACCCTAACTCCTAACCAAACCCTAAGCCTAACCCTAACCCTAAACCTCACCCAAACCCTAACACTAACCGAATCCCTAACCCTAACCCTAACCCTAATCCTAACCCTAACCCAAACGGAAACACTAACACTAACCCTAACCCTAAACCTAACCCTAACCCTAACCCAAAAAGTAACCCTTACCCAAACGCGAACTCTGACCCTAAACCTAACACTAACCCTAACCCAAACCAAAGCAAAACCCTAACCCTAACACTAACGCTAAACCTAACCTTAACACAAACCCTAACCCTAAACCAAACCCTAACCCTAACCCTAACCCTAACCGAAAACCTAACCCAAACCATAACCCTAACCCAAACCCAAACCCTAACCCTAACCCTAACACTAACCCTAACCCAAATCCTAACCCTAACCTTAAACTAAACTTAACCCTAACCCAAACGCTAACCCTAACCCTAACCCTAACCCTAAACCTAACCCTAACCCAAACCCCAACCCTATCGCAAACCCTAACGCTAAACCTAAGCCTAACCCAAATCCTAAACCTAACCGCAACCCCAACCCTAAACCAAACCGAAACGGAAACCCAAACCCTAACTCTAACCTAAACCCTAACCCTAATCCTAACACTAACCCTAACCCTAAACCTAACCCTCACCCTAACCCAAACGCAAACCCTAACACTAACCCTAATGTTAAGCCAAATCCTAATGCTTACCCTAACCCTAACCCTAACGTTAACCCAAACCCTAACCCTAACACGAATCCTAACACAAACCATAACCCTAACCCTAACCCTAATAGTAACCCTAACCCTAACCCAAACACTAAACCTAACCCTAACCCTAACCATAACCATAATTCTAACCCTAACGCTAACCATAAACCATACCCTAATACCAAGGTAGCCTAGAACGGATAATCCTCCTGCCGCACCCCCAAGATTTGAGTTGTACTTTTTTAAGAGCAAAGATTGGATTCAGCAATAATGAAAAAGGAAAATATTTTCCCTCATAGAAAACGATGTCCAAAGTAGTTTTCTGATTCAAATGTAGCTTATAGTACTTAAGAATCCAATATCAATAATATGGTAATTTCTAGAAAGAATTAGGTTGGTTATTGAGGTAACAACGTGTAATCCTGGCAAGAGCTGCAGGACTGGGAAGCATCCTTGGCATGACTTGAACAGGGGAGGAGCACCTGCTCTGAAGCTGTGATAGACAGGCAGAGCTTTGCAAGTGAGTGCAGAGTGCTATTGGTCAGTCTCCTGTCATTGGTGTCTGATGTGGGCACGAGTGCTGAGGTCACAGAATCTTGGACTAAGATTCTGGAACTCCAAGAGGCAGTGACCTGGGAAAGCATTGTTTAGGGTGTTGCTAGGTGATAAAGCCCTCTCAGATGAGTTGCTGAAACACAGAGGTTTCTTGGTGGTAGGCTCTATTGTTTGGGTGACCGGTTTGGAGAGATTTAGTTGACTTTAGGTCAAAGTTCTAGTGATTGGCAAAAAGAAGCAATCAGGAGAAGATGGGAGGAGGAGGGAAGAAGGTGGTGTGGCCAGCTGGCCCTGCCCAGGCCCTCCACATACAGGACCTCTACTAAAACGACTACCTCTACTAATCCTGACCCTAATCCTAACCTTAACCCTAACCCTATCCCTAACCCTAACCTAACACTAACCCTATACCTAACCCTAACCCAACACAAACATTAACCCTAAACCTAACCCTAACCCAAACCCTAAGCCTAACCCTAACCATAACCCTAACCTAATATAATCCTAACCCTAACCCTAACCCTAACTCTAACCGAACCCATAAACCTAACCCTATCCCTAAACACAACCCTAACCCTAACCGTAACCCTACCCCTAACCCTAACCCTAAATCCTAAGACTAAACCTGAACTTAAACCTAACCCAAACACTAACCCTAACACTAAGCCTAACCCTAAACCTAATCCAAACCCACACCCTAACCCTAACCCTAACCCTAAACCAAGCCCAAACCCTAACACTAAACTTAACACTAAACCTAATCCTAACCCAAACCCAAACCCTAACCCTAACCCTAAACGTAACAATAACCCAAACCCTAAACCTCACCCTAATCCAAAAGCTAACCCTAACCCAAACCCAAATCCTAACCCTAAACCTAACCCTAATCAAAACCCAAACACTAATCCTAACCCTAACCCTAACCCAAACCGTAACCGTAACCAGAACCCAAACCATAACTCTATCACTAAACCTAACCCTAACCATAAACCTAACCCTAACCCAAACGCACACCCTAACCCTAAACCTAACCCTAACCCTAATCCAAACCCTAACCCTAACTTTAACCTAAATTTTACCCTAACCCAAACACTAACCCTAACCCCAACCCTAACCCTAAACCAAACCCAAACCGAAACCCTAACGCTAACCGTAACCTAAACCCTAACCTTAATCCTAACAGTAACCCTAACCCAAACCCAAACGCTAATCCTAACCCAAAACCAAACCCTAACCCTAACCCTAACCTTAACACAAACATTAACCCTAAACCTACCCCTAACACAAACGCAAACCCTAAACCTAACCCGAACCCAAACGCAAACCCTAACCCTAACCCTAACCCTAACCCTAACCCAGACCCTAACCCTAACCCTAACCCATACATTAACCCTAAACGTAACCTTAACCCAAACCCTAACTCTAAACCTAACCCTAACCCAAACCCTAACCCCAACCCTTATCCTAACCCAAACGCAAACCCTAACCCTAACCCTAACCCTAACCCAAACCCAAACCCTAAACCTACCCTAATCCTAACCCTAACCCTAACCCAAACCATAACACTAACCCTAACCCTAACCCGAAACCTAACCCAATCACTAACCCTAACCCTAAACTTAAACATAACCCTAAACCTAAATCTAACCCTGACCATAACCATAAACCATACCCTAATCCCAGGGTATCCTAGAACAGATAATCCTCCTGCCTCACCCCCAAGACTTGATTTGTACTTTTTTAAGAGCAAAGATTGGATTCAGCAACAATGAAAAAGTAAAATATTTTCCCTCATAGAGAACGATGCCCAAAGTAGTTTTCTGATTCAAATGTAGCTTATAGTACTGAAAAATCCAATATCAATACTGTGGTAATTTCTAGAAAGAATGAGGTTGGTTATTGAGGTAACAACGTGCAATCCTGGCAGGAGCTGCAGGACTGGGAAGCAACCTTTCATGACTTGAACAGGGGAGGAGCACCTGCTCTGAAGCTGTGATAGACAGGCAGAGCTTTGCAAGTGAGTGCAGAGTGCTATTGGTCAGTCTCCTGTCATTGGTGTCTGATGTGGGCAGGAGTGCTGAGGTCACAGAATCTTGGACTAAGATTCTGGAACTCCAAGAGGCAGTGACCTAGCAAAGCATTGTTTAGGGTGTTGCTAGGTGACAAAGCCCTCTCAGATGAGTTGCTGAAACACAGAGGTTTCTTGGTGGTATGCTCTATTGTTTGGGTGACCAGTTTGGAGAGATTTAGTTGACTTTAGGTCAAAGTTCTAGTGATTGACAAAAAGAAGCAACCAGGAGAAGATGGGAGGAGGAGGGAAGAAGGTGGTGTGGCCAGCTGGCCCTGCCCAGGCCCTCCACATACAGGACCTCTACTAAAACGACTACCTCAACTAACCCTGACCCTAATCCTAACCTTAACCCTAACCCTAACCCTAAACCTAACCCTAACCCAAACCCTAACCCTAAACCTAAGCCTAACCCAAACCCAAACACTAACCCTAAGCCTGAACTTAACCCTAACCCTAAACCTAAACCTAACCCAAACCCTAACCCTAATCCTAACCCTAAACCAAACCTAAACCCTAACACTAACCCTAACCCTGACCCTAACCCAAACGCTAAATCTAACCTTAACCCTAACCCTAATCCTAAACCTATTCCTAAACCTAAACATAACCATAACCTAACCCTAAAACAAACCCTTAACTTAACCCTAACCCTAAACCAAAACCTAAGCCTAAACCTAAACTTAACCCTAACCCTAACCCTAACCCTAACACAAACCCTAACCCTAATCCTGACCCTAATCCTAACACTAAAACTAACTCTAACCCTAACCCAAACCAAACCCTAACCCTAACCCTATCCCTAACCCAAAACCTAAACCTAACCATTACCCTAACCCTAACCCTAACCCTATCACTAAACCTAACTCTAACCCTAACCCAAACCAAACCCTAACCCTAACCCTATCCCTAACCCCAACACTAACCCTAACCCAAACCCTAATCCTAACCCTAACACTAAGCCTAAACCTAAGACTAACCCAAATCAAAACACTAACCCTAAGCCTAAACTTAAGCCTAAACCTAACCCTAAACCTAAGCCAAACCCTAACCCTAACCCTAACCCTAACCCTAACCCAAACACTAACCCTAACCCTAAGCCTAACTCCTAACCCCAACCCTAACATTAACCCTAACCCTAAACCTAAATCTAACCCTAACCCATACACAAACCATAACCTTAACCCTAACCCTAACCCTAAACCTAACTCAAACCCTAACCATAACCCTAAACCAAACACTATCCCTAACCCTAAGCCTAACCTCTAACCCCTAACCCTAACCCTAATCTTAAGCCTAAACCTAACCCTAACCACAACCCTAACCCTAACCCTAACCCAAACCAAACGCTAACCCTCACCCTAAACCTAACTCTAACCCAAGACCTAACACTATCCCTAAACTTAACCCTAACCCAAACACTAACCCTAACCGTAAGCCTAACCTCTAACCCCTAACCCTACCCTAACCCTAACCCTAAACCTAAACCTAACCCTAACACAAACCCTAATCCTAAACTTAACCCTAACCCAAACCCTAAACCTAACCCTAACCCTAAACGTAAGCCTAACGCCAAAAAAAATACTAAACCTAAGCCTAAACTTAACCCTAAACCTAAACCTAAACCTAAGCCAAACCCTAACCCTAACCCTAACCCAGACACTAACCCTAACCCTAACCCTTAGCCTAACCCCTAACCCCAACCCTAACATTAATCCTAACCCTAAACCTAAAGCTAACCCTAACCCAAACACTAACGCTAACCTTAACCCTAACCCTAAACCTAACCCAAACCCTAACCCTAACCCTAACCCAAAAACTAACCCTAACCCTAAGCCTAACCCCTAACCCCTAACATTAACCGTAAACCTAACACTACACAAAACCCTAACTCTAACCTTAACCGTAACCCTTACCCAATCCAAACCCTAACCGTAACCCTAACCCTAAACCTAACTCATACCCAAAACCTAAGCCTAATCCAAACCCAAACGCAAAACCTAACCCTAACCCTAACCCTAAGACTTACCAAAACCCAAACCCTAACCCTAACCCCAACATTAACCCTAATCTAAACAAACCCTAATCCTAACCCTAATCCAAACCCAAACCCTAACACTAACTCTAACCCTAACCCTAACCCAAACACTAAATCTAATCTTAACCCTAACGTTAACCCTAACCCTAACACAAACCCTAACCCTATTCCTAAATCTAACCCAAACCCCAACCCTAACTCTAACCCTAAACCTAAGCCTAACCCAGAAACAAAAAATAACCCTAAGCCTAATCCTAAAACTAACAATAACCCAAACCCAAACTCCAACCATAAACTTAACCCTAACCCTATACCTAAGTCAAACCCTAACACTAACCGTAACCCAAACACTAACCCCAACCATAAGCCTAACCCATAATCCCAACACTAACATTAACCCTAACCCTAAACCAAAACCTAACCCTAACCCAAACACTAACCCTAACCTTAACCCTAACCCTGACCCTAAACCTAACTCAAACCCTAACACTAAGCCTAACCCAAACACTAACCCTAACCCTAAGCCTAACCCCTAACCCCTAACCCTAACCCTAATCCTAACCCTAAACCTAAACCTAACCCTAACCCACAAACCTAACCCTAACCCTAACCCAAACCAAACCCGAACCCTAACACTAACCCTAACCCTAACACTTACCCAAACCCTAACCTTAACCCTAACCCTAACCCAAGACATAACCATAACCCTAAACCTAACCCTAACCCAAACACTAACCCTAACCCTAAGCCTAAACTCTAACCCCTAACCCTAACCCTAACCCTAACCCTAACCCTAACCCTAACCCTAAACCTAACACAAACCCTAACCCTAACCCTAACCCAAACACTAACCCTAACACTAAGCCTAACCTCTAAACCCTAACCCTAACCCTAACCCTAAACCTAACTCTAAACCTAAACCTAAACCAAACCCTAAACCTATCCCTAACCCTAACCCTAAGCCTAACCCTAACACTAACCCTAACAATAACCCTAATCCTAACCCTTTCCCTTATCCTAACCCTAAACCAAACCCTAACCCTAACCCTAACCCTAACCCTAATCTGAACTAAAACCCTAACACTAAACGTAACCCTAACCCAAACCCTAAATCTTACCTTAACCCTAAACATAACACAAACCCTAACATTAACCCTAACCCTAACTCTCACACTAACCCTAACCCTAACCCAAACCCTAACTCCAAACCAAAGCCCAACACTAAGCCTTACCCTAACCCTAACCCAAACCCCAACCCTACCTCGAACCCTAACCTTAACCCTTACACTAACCCAAACCCAAACCCAAACCCTAACACTAACCCTAACCCAAACCCAAACCATAATCCTAACCCTTATCCAAACCTAAACCCTAACACTAACCCTAACCCTGACCCTAACCCAAACCCTAACTCTAACCTTAACCCTAACCCTAACCCTAAACCTATTCCTCACCCTAAACATAACCATAACCTAACCCTAAAACAAACACTTAACCTAACCCTAACCCTAAACCAAAACCTAAGCCTAACCCTACACTTAACCCTAACCCTAACCCTAACCCTAAACCTAACCCTAAACCTAACCCTAACACAAACCCAAATACTAACCTTAACCGTAACCCTAACTCTAAACCTAACGCAAACCCTAACCCTAACACAAACCCTAAAACTTACCCTAACCCTAAACCTAACACAAACCCTAACATTAACCCTAACCCTAACTCTCACACTAACCCTAACCCTAATCCAAACCCTAACTCCAAACCAAACCCTAACCCTAACCCTAACCCTAACCCTCACCCAAACCCTAACCCTAACGGAATCCCTAACCCTAACCCTAACCCTAAGCCTAACCCTAACCCAAACCCAAACCCTAACACTAACCCTAACCCTAAACCTAACCCTAACCCTAACCCAAAAAGTAACAATAACCCAAACGCGAACTCTACCCCTAAACCTAACACTAACCCTAACCCAAACCAAAATAAAACCCTAACCCTAACACTAACTCTAAACCTAACCTTAACCCAAACCATAACCCTAAACCAAACCCTAACCCTAACCCTAACCCTAACCCAAACCCTAACCCTAAAACTAACCCTAACCCTAACACTCACCCAAACCCAAACATAATCCTAAACCTAACATTAACACTAACCCAAACCCAAACCCTAATCCTAAACCTAATCCAAACCCTAACCATCACCCTAACTCTAACCCTAAACCTAACCAAAACCCTAAAGCTAACCTTAATCCTAACCCTAACTCTAACCCTATTAAAAAACCTAACACTGACCCTAACCCAAACCCCAACCCAAACCGTTACTCTAATCCTAACCCTAACGACACCCTAACCCTAAACCTAAACCTAACCTTAAACCTAAACCTAACCCTAACCCAAACACAAACACTAACCCTCAGCCTAATCCTAACCCTTACCCTAACCCTAACCCATACAATAAACCTAACCCTATCCCTGAACCCAACTCTAACCCAAATCCTAAACCTAACCCTAACACTAACAGAAACCCTTACCCAAGCCAAACTCTAACCCTAACCCTAACCTAACCCTAACCATAACCATAACCCTAACCCAAATCAAACCCTAACCCTAACCCTAACCCTCACTGTAACCCTAACCCTAACCCTAACCCAAACCCCAACCCTAACTCTAACCCTAACCTTAATCCTAACACTAACCCAAACCCAAACCATAATCCTAACCCTAACCCTAACCCTAACCCTAACCCAAACCCAAACCCCAATCCTAGCCCTAATCCAAACCCAAACCTAACACTAACCGTAAACCTAACCCTACACCAAACCCTAACTCTAACCTTAACCGTAACCCTTACCCAAAACAAACCCTAACCCTAACCCTAACCCTAAACCAAACTCTAACCCAAAACCTAACCCTAATCCAAACCCAAACGCAAACCCTAACCCTAACCCTATCCCAAAGACTTACCCAAACCCAAACCCTAACCCTAACCCCAACATTAACCCTAATCTGAACAAACCCTAATCCTAACCCTAATCCAAACATAAAACTTATCCTTAATTCTAACCCTAACCCTAACAAAAACACTAAATCTAATCTTAACCCTAAACTTAACCCTAACTCTAACACAAACCCTAACCCTAACCCTAACCCTAAATCGAACCCAAACCCCAACCCTAACCATAACCCTAAACCTAAGCCTAACCCAAACCCAAGCACTAACCCTAAGCCTGATCCTAAACCTAACCCTAACCCAAACCCAAAACCTAACCCTAAACTTAACCCTAACCCTAACCCTAAACCTAAGCCAAACCCTAACCCTAACCGTAACCCAAACACTAACCCTAACCCTAAGCCTAACCCATAACCCCAACCCTAACATAAACCCTAACCCTAAACCTAAACCTAAACCTAACCCAACCACTAACCCTAACCTTAACCCTAACCCTAACCCTAAACCTAACTCAAACCCTAACCCTAACCCTAACCCAAACACTAACCCTAACCCTAAGCCTAACCCCTAACCCCTAACCCTAACCCTAACCCTAAACCTAAACCTAACCCTAACCCACAACCCTAACCCTAACCAAAACCAAACCCGAACCCTAACACTAACCCTAACTCTAACACTTACCTAAAACCTAACCTTAACCCTAACCCTAACACAAGACCTAACCATAACCCTAAACCTAACCCTAACCCAAACGCTAACCCTAACCCTAAGCCTAAACTCTAACCCCTAACACTAACAGTAACCCTAACCCTAAACCTAAACCTAACCCTAACACAAACCCAAATACTAACCTTAACCCTAACCCTAACCCTAAACCTAACGCAAACCTTAACCCTAACCTAACTCAAACACTAACCCTAACCCTAAGCCTAACCCCTAACCCCTAACCCTAACCCTAACCCTAAAGCAAACCAAAAAAAAAAAACCCTAACCCTAACACTAACCCTAAACCTAACCTTAACCCAAACCCTAACCCTAAACCAAACCCTAACCTAACCCTAACCCTAACCCAAACCCTAACTCCTAACCAAACCCTAAGCCTAACCCTAACTCTAAACCTCACCCAAACCCTAACCCTAACCGAATCCATAACCCTAACCCTAACACTAATCCTAACCCTAACACAAACGGAAACACTAACACTAACCCTAACCCTAACCCTAACCCTTACCCTAACCCAAAAAGTAACCCTTACCCAAACGCGAAATCTAACCCTAAACCTAACACTAACCCTAACCCAAACCAAAGCAAAACCCTAACCCTAACACTAACGCTAAACCTAACCTTAACACAAACCCTAACCCTAAACCAAACCCTAACCCTAACCCTAACCCTAACCCAAAACCTAACCCAAACCATAACCCTAACCCAAACCCAAACCCTAACCCTAACCCTAACACTAACCCTAACCCAAATCCTAACCCTAACCTTAAACTAAACTTAACCCTAACCCAAACGCTAACCCTAACCCTAACCCTAACCCTAAACCTAACCCTAACCCAAACCCCAACGCTATCGCAAACCCTAACGCTAAACCTAAGCCTAACCCAAATCCTAAACCTAACCCCAACCCCAACCCTAAACCAAACCGAAACGGAAACCCAAACCCTAACCCTAACCTAAACCCTAACCCTAACCCTAACACTAACCCTAACCCTAAACCTAACCCTCACCCTAACCCAAACGCAAACCCTAACACTAACCCTAATATTAACCCAAATCCTAATCCTTACCCTAACCCTAACCCTAACGTTAACCCAAACCCTAACCCTAACACGAATCCTAACACAAACCATAACCCTAACCCTAACCCTAATAGTAACCCTAACCCTAACCCAAACACTAACCCTAACCCTAACCCTAACCCTAACCCTAACCCTAACCCTAATTCTAACCCTAACGCTAACCATAAACCATACCCTAATTCCAAGGTAGCCTAGAACGGATAATCTTCCTGCCGCACCCCCAAGATTTGAGTTGTACTTTTTTTAAGAGCAAAGATTGGATTAAGCAATAATGAAAAAGGAAATTATTTTCCCTCATAGAGAACGATGCCCAAAGTAGTTTTCTGATTCAAATTTAGCTTATAGTAATGAAGAATCCAATATCAATTATATGGTAATTTCTAGAAAGAATGAGGTTGGTTATTGAGGTAACAACGTGCAATCCTGGCAAGAGCTGCAGGACTGGGAAGCATCCTTGGCATGACTTGAACAGGGGAGGAGCACCTGCTCTGAAGCTGTGATAGACAGGCAGAGCTTTGCAAGTGAGTGCAGAGTGCTATTGGTCAGTCTCCTGTCATTGGTGTCTGATGTGGGCACGAGTGCTGAGGTCACAGAATCTTGGACTAAGATTGTGGAACTCCAAGAGGCAGTGACCTGGGAAAGCATTGTTTAGGGTGTTGCTAGGTGATAAAGCCCTCTCAGATGAGTTGCTGAAACACAGAGGTTTCTTGGTGGTAGGCTCTATTGTTTGGGTGACCAGTTTGGAGAGATTTAGTTGACTTTAGGTCAAAGTTCTAGTGATTGGCAAAAAGAAGCAACCAGGAGAAGATGGGAGGAGGAGGGAAGAAGGTGGTGTGGCCAGCTGGCCCTGCCCAGGCCCTCCACATACAGGACCTCTACTAAAACGACTACCTCTACTAATCCTGACCCTAATCCTAACCTTAACCCTAACCCTATCCCTAACCCTAACCTAACACTAACCCTATACCTAACCCTAACCCAACCCAAACATTAACCCTAAACCTAACCCTAACCCAAACCCTAAGCCTAACCCTAACCATAACCCTAACCTAACCTAATCCTAACCCTAACCCTAACCCTAACTCTAACCGAACCCATAAACCTAACCCTATCCCTAAACACAGCCCTAACCCTAACCGTAACCCTAACCCTAACCCTAACCCTAAATCCTAAGACTAAACCTGAACTTAAACCTAACTCAAACACTAACCCTAACACTAACCCTAACCCTAACCCTAATCCAAACACACACCCTAACCCTAACCCTAAACCTAAACCAAACCCAAACCCTAACACTAAACTTAACACTAAACCTAATCCTAACCCAAACCCAAACCCTAACCCTAACCCTAAACCTAACAATAACCCAAACCCTAAACCTCACAATAATCCAAAAGCTAACCCTAACCCAAACCCAAACCCAAACCCTAACCCTAACCCTAACCTTAACCCAAACCCAACCCGTAAGCCTAACCCTAACCCAAACCCTAACCATAACTAGAACCCAAACCATAACTCTACCCTAAACCTAACTCTAACCCTAAACCTAACCCTAACCCAAAAGCACACCCTAACCCTAACCCTAACCCAAACCCTATACCTAACCCTAAACCTAACCCTAACCCAAACGCTAACCCTAACCCTAAACCTAACCCTAATCGTAACCCGAACCCTAACCCTAATCCTAAGCCAAACCCAAACCCTAATCCTAATACTAACCCTAACCCTAACCCTAATACTCACCCTAACCCAAACGGAAACCCTAAACCTAACCCTAACCCTAACTCAAACCCTAACTCTAATCCTAAACCTAACCCTAACCCTAACCCAAACCATAACCCTAATCGTAATCGTAACCTTAACCCTAAACCTAATCCTAACCCAAACACTAACCCTAACCCTAAATCTAAACCTAACCCTAACCCTAATTCTAACCCTAACCCTAAATCTAACCATAACCATAACACATACCCTAATCCCAGGGTAGCCTTGAACTGATAATACTCCTGCCTCACCCCCAAGAGTTGAGTTGTACTTTTTTAAGAGCAAAGATTGGATTCAGCAACAATGAAAAAGGAAAATATTTTCCCTCATAGAAAACGATGTCCAAAGTAGTTTTCTGATTCATATGTATCTTATAGTACTTAAGAATCCAATATCAATAATATGGTAATTTCTAGAAAGAATGAGGTTGGTTATTTATGTAACCACGTGCAATCCTGGCAAGAGCTGCAGGACTGGGAAGCAAACTTGGCATGACTTGACGAGGGGAGGAGCACCTGCTCTGAAGCTATGATAGACAGGCAGAGCTTTGCAAGTGAGTACTGAGTGCTATTGGTCAGTCTCCTGTCATTGGTGTCTGATGTGGGCAGGAGTGCTGAGGTCACAGAATCTTGGACTAAGATTCTGGAACTCCAAGAGGCAGTGACCAGGCAAACATTGTTTAGGGTGTTGCTAAGTGACAAAGCCCTCTCAGATGAGTTGCTGAATCACAGAGGTTTCTTGGTGGTAGGCTCTAGTGTTTGGGTGACCAGTTTGGAGAGATTTAGTTGACTTTAGGTCAAAGTTCTAGTGTTAGACAAACAGAAGAAGCCAGGAGAAGATGGGAGGAGGAGGGGAGAAGGTAGTGTGGCCTGCTGGCCCTGCACAGGCCCTCCACATACAGGACCTCTACTACAAAGCCTACCTCTACTAACCCTAACCCTAACCCTAAACCTAACCCTAAAGCTAACCTAACACTAACCCTTTACCTAACCCTAACACTAACCCAAACATTAAACCTAAACCTAAGCCTAACCCTAACCCTAAGCCTAAACCTAACCATAACCCAAACCTTAACCCTAACCCTAACCCTAACCCTAAACACAAACCCTAACCCTAAACCTAACCCTAACACAAACCGTAACACTAAACCTAACCCTAGCCCAAACCCTAACCCTAAACCTAGCCCAAACCCTAACCCTAAACCTAACCCTAACACAAACCCTAACCCTAACCAAACTCTAACCATAACCCTAACCCTAACCCTATCCCTAACCCTAAAACTGACACTAACCCAAACCCTAACCCTAACCCTAAACCTAACCCTAAACATAAGCCTAAAAATAACTCAAACCCTAACCGTAAACCTAACCGTAACCGAAACCCTAACCCTAAACCTAACCCTAACACAAAACCTAACCCTAACCCTAACCCTAACCCTAACCCAAACCCAAACCCTAACCCTAACCCTAACCCAAACCATAACCCTAATCCTAACCCTAACCCTAACCCTAACCCAAACCCTAACCCAAACCCTAACCCTAACACAACCCCTAACCATAACCCTAAACCTAACACAAACCCCAACCCAAACCCTAACCCTAACCCTAAACCTAACCCAAACCCAAACTGTAACCCGAACCCTAACCCAAACCAAACCCTGACCCTAACCCTAACACTACCCCAAACCAAACCCTAACACTAACCCTAACCCTAACCCTAATCCAAATCCAAACCCTAAAGCTAACCCTAACCCAAACCCTAACCATAACCATAACCCAAACCATAACTCTATCCCTAAACATAACCCTAACCCTAAACCTAACCCTCACTCAAACGCACACCCTAACCCTAACCCTAACCCTAACCCTAAACAAAACCCTAACCCTAACCTTAAACTAAACTTAACCATAACCCAAACGCTAACCCTAACCCTAACACTAACCATAATCCTAAACCTAACCCTAAACCAAACCCTAACCCTATCGCAAACCCTAACCCTAAACCTAAGCCTAACCCAAATCCTAACACTAACCCCAACCCTAACCCTAAACCAAACCCAAACCGAAACCCTAACCCTAACCCTAACCTAAACCCTAACCCTAAAACTAACAGTAACCCTAACCCAAACCCAAACCCTAATCCTGACACTAACCCTAGCCCTAAACCTAACACTCACACTAACCCAAACGCAAACCCTAACCCTAACCCTAACCCTAACCCAAACCCTAACCCTAACCCTAACTTTAACCCAAACCCTAACCCTAACCCTAATTCTAACCCTAACCCTAACCCAAACCATAACCTAAACCGTAATTGTAACCCTAACCCTAACCCTAACCTTAACATAAACACTAACCCTAACAATAACGCAAACCCAAAACCTAAAACTAACCCTAACGCAAACCCAAAACCTAACACTAACCCTAACCCAAACCATAACCCTAATCCTAACCCTAACCATAACCCAAATCCTAACCCTAAACCTAATCGTAACCCTAACACTAACCCGAACCCGAACCCAAACACTAACCCTAACCGTAACCCTAAACCTAACCCTAACCCTAATTCTAACCCTAACCCTAACCATAAACCATACCCTAATCCCAGGGTAGCCTTGAACTGATAATCCTCCTGACTCACCCCCAAGGCTTCAGCTGTACTTTTTTAAGAGCAAAGATTGGATTCAGCAACAATGAAAAAGGAAAATATTTTCCCTCATAGAGAACGATGCCCAAAGTAGTTTTCTGTTTCAAATGTAGCTTATAGTACTGAAGAATTCAA
This sequence comes from Eospalax fontanierii, assembly GCA_035773235.1. Classification (NCBI taxonomy): domain Eukaryota; kingdom Metazoa; phylum Chordata; class Mammalia; order Rodentia; family Spalacidae; genus Eospalax; species Eospalax fontanierii. The sequence continues at coordinate 3,216,173 of JAJHUQ010000037.1, read as the reverse complement.
TATCAATAATATGGTAATTTCTAGAAAGAATTACGTTGGTTATTTATGTAACCACGTGTAATCTGGCAAGAGCTGCAGGACTGGGAAGCAACCTTGGCATGACTTGACCAGGGAAGGAGCACCTTCTCTGAAGCTGTGATAGACAGGCAGAGCTTTGCAACTGAGTGCTGAGAGCTATTGGTCAGTCTCCTGTCATTGGTGTCTGATGTGGGCAGGAGTGCTGAGGTCACAGAATCTTGGATTAAGATTCTGGAACTCCAAGAGGCAGTAACCTGGAAAAGCATTGTTTAGGGTGTTGCTAGGTGACAAAGCCCTGTCAGATGAGTTGCTGAAATGCAGAGGTCCTTGGTGGTAGGATCTAGTGTTTGGGTGACCAGTTTGGAGAGATTTAGTTGACTTTAGGTCAAAGTTCTAGTCATTGACAAAAAGAAGCAGCCAGGAGAAGATGGGAGGAGGAAGGGAGAAGGTGGTGTGGCCTGCTGGCCCTGCCCAGGCCCTCCACATACAGGACCTCTACTAAAACGCCTACCTCTACTAACCCTGACCCTAATCCTAACGCTAACCCTAACCCTAAACGTAACCTAACACTAACCCTATACCTACCCCTAACCCTAGGCCAAACATTAACCCTAAATCTAAACCTAATCCAAACCCTAAGCCTAAACCTAATCCTAACCCTAACCCTAACCCTAAGCCTAACGTAACCCGAATCCTAACCCTAACCCTAACCCTAACCCTAACCCAACCCATAAACCTAAACCTATCCCTAAACACCACCCTAACCCAAATCTTAACCCTAACCCTAACACTAAACCTAACTGTAAACCTAACCCTAACCCTAACCCTAAACCCTAACTCTAAACCTGAACCTAAACCTAACCCAAACCAAACCCTAACAGTAACCCTAAACCTAACCATAATCCAAACACACACCCTAACCCTAACCCTAACCCTAAACCAAACACAAACCCTAACACTAAACTTAACACTAACCCTAATCCTAACCAAAACCCAAACCCTATCACTAACCCTAAACTTAACAATAACCCAAACCCAAACCCTAACCCTAATCCAAACCCTAACACTAACCCTAGCCCTAAACCTAACCCAAACCCTAACCTTAACCCTAACCCTAACGCAAACCCAAACACTAAATCTAACCGTAACCCTAACCCAAACCCAAACCCTAACACTAACCCTAACCCTAACCCAAATCCTAACCCTAACCTTAAACTAAACTTAACCCTAAGCCAAACGCTAACCCTAAACCAAACCCTAAACCTAACCCTAATCCTAACCCTAACCCTAACCCAAACCGTAACCCTATTGCAACCCCTAACCCTAAACCTAAGCCTAACCCAAATCCTAAACCTAACCCCAACCCTAACCCTAAACCAAACCCAAACCGAAACCCTAACCCCAACCCTAACCTAAACCCTAACCCTAACCCTAACAGTAACCCTAAACCAAAGCCAAACCCTAATCCTAACACTAACCCTAACCCTAAACCTAACCCTCACCCTAACCCAAACGCAAACCATAACCCTAACCCTAACCCAAACTCTAACCCTAACCCTAACTGTAACCCAAACCCTAACCCTAACCCTAATCCTAACACAAACCATAACCCTAACCCTAACCCAAACCTTACCCCTAAACCTAAGCTTAAACCAAACCCTAAACCTAACCCAAACCCTAACCCAAAAACTAACCCTAAACCTAATCCTAACCCTAACCCAAACCCTAACCCTAACCCTAACCCTAACCCAAACCCTAATCCTAAAACTAACAATAACCCTAACCCAAATTTTAACCCTAAACCTAACCCTAACCCTAACCCTAACCCTAACCCAAACCTTAACCCTAATCCTAACCCTAACCCTAACCTAATCCTAACGCAAAACAAACCCTAACACTAACCCTAACCCTAACCCTAACCCTAAGGCAAACCCAAACCCTAACCCTAATCCTAACCCTAACCTTAATCCAAATCCTAAACTTATCACAAACCCTCACCCTAAACCTAACCTAAACCCTAACCCTAACCATAACACTAACCCTAACCCAAATCCAAACCCTAATCCTAACACTAACCCTAAACCTAACCCTAACACTCACCCTAACCCAAACGGAAACTCTAAACCTAACCCTAACCCTAACTCAAACCCTAACCCTAACCCTAACCCTAACCCAAACCATAACCCTAATTATAATCGTATCCCTAACCCTAAACCTAACCCTAACCAAAACACTAAACCAAACCCTAATCCTAAACCTAACCCTAACTCTAATTCTAACCCTAACCCTAACCATAACCATAACCATAACCATAACCCATACCCTAATCCAAGGGTAGCCTTGAACTGATAATCTTCCTGCCTCACCCCCAAGAGTTGAGTTGTACTTTTTTAAGAGCAAAGATTGGATTCAGCAACAATGAAAAAGGAAAATATTTTCCCTCATAGAAAACGATGACCAAAGTAGTTTTCTGATTCAAATGTAGCTTATAGTACTTAAGAATCCAATATCAATAATATGGTAAATTCTGGAAAGAAAGAGGTTGGTTATTTGGGTAACCACGTGCAATCCTGGCAAGAGCTGCAGGACTGGGAAGCAACCTTGGCATGACTTGACCATGGGAGGAGCACCTGCTCTGAAGCTATGATAGACAGGCAGAGCTTTGCAAGTCAGTCCAGAGTGCTATTGGTCAGTCTCCTGTCATTGGTGTCTGATGTGGGCAGGAGTGCTGAGGTCACAGAATCTTGGACTAAGATTCTGGAACTCCAAGAGGCATTGTCCTGACAAAGCATTGTTTAGGGTGTTGCTAGGTGACAAAGCCCTCTCAGATGAGTTGCTGAAACACAGAGGTTTCTTGGTGGCAGGCTCTAGTGTTTGGGTGACCAGTTTGGAGAGATTATAGTAGACTTTAGGTCAAAGTTCTAGTGTTTGACAAAAAGAAGCAACCAGGAGAAAATGGGAGGAGGAGGGAAGAAGGTGGTGTGGCCTGCTGGCCTTGCAGAGGACCTCCACATACAGGACCTCTACTACAACGCCTACCTCTACTAACCCTAACCCTACTCTAACCCTAACCCTAACCCTAACCCAAACATTAAACCGAAACCTAACCCTAACCCAAACCCTATGCCTAAACCTAACCATAACCCAAAACCTAACCCTAAACCTAACCGAAACCGTAACCCTAAACCTAATCCTAACCCTAACCCAAACATTAACCCTAAACATAACCCTAAACCTAGCCCAAACCCTAACCCTAAACCGAACCCTAACACAAACCCTAACCCTAACCTTAAACATAACCCAAACTCTAATCGTAACCCTAACACTAACCCTAACCCTAACACTAAACCTAACACTAAACCAAACCCTAAGCCTATACCTAACCCTAACCCTAAGCCAAACATTAACCCTAACCCTAACCCTAACCCAAAGCCTAACCCTAAACCTAACCCTAACCCAAACCCTAACCATAACCATAACCCTAACTCTAACCCAAACCCTAACCCTAAAGCTAACCCAAACTTTAACCCTAAACCGAATGCTAACCCAAAGCCTAACCCTAAACCTAACCCTAACACAAACCCTAACCCTAACCCAAACCCAAATCGTAACCCTAACCCTAATCCTAACCCAAAACCAAACCCTAAACCTAAAC
>JAJHUQ010000037.1:3167500-3202500 GCA_035773235.1 Eospalax fontanierii | reverse complement strand
AACCTAACCCTAACCCAAACCCTAACCATAACCAGAATCCAAACCGTAACACTATCCCTAAACCTAACCTTAACCCTAAACCTAACCCTAACCCAAACACACAACCTAACCCTAAACCTAACCCTAACCCTAACCCAAACCCTGACACTAACCCTAACCCTAACCTAAACCCTAACCCTAACCCTAACCAAAACCCTAACTCTAACCCTAACCCTAATCCAAACCCAAACCCTAACCTCACCCTAAACCTAACGGAAACCCTAAACCTAACCCTAACCCTAACTCAAACCCTAACCCTAACCCTAACTCTAATCCAAACCCTAACCCTAAACTAACCCTAACCCTAACCCTGACCGTAACACTAACCCTAACCCTAACCCTAACACAAACCCTAACCCTAACCCTCACCCTAAACCTAACGTAAACCCTAACCCTAACCCTAACCCTAAACCCGAACACTAAACCTGAACATAAACCTAACCCAAACCCTAACCCTAACACTAACCCTAACCCTAACTCTAATCCAAACCCAGACCCTAACCCTATACCTAACCCTAAACCAAACCCAAACCATAACACAGAACTTAACACTAACCCTAACCCTAACCCAAACCCTAACACTAACCCTAATCCTAAACCAAACCCTAACTCTAACCCTTACCCTAACCCAAACCCTAACCCCAACCCTAACCCTAACCCTAACCCTAACCCTAACCCAAACCCAAACCCTATCCCTAACCCTAACCCTAACCCTCACCCTAAACCTAACGTAAACCCTAACCCTAACCCTAACCCAAACCCAAACCGTAACCCTAAACCTAAGCCTAACAATAACCCAAACCCTAAACCTAACCCTAACCCAAACCCTAACCCTAACCCTAACCCTAACCCAAACCCAAACACTAACACTAAACCTAATCCTAACCGAAAACCAAACCCAAAACCTAACCCTAACCCTAACCCAAACCCTAACCATAACCAAAATCCAAACCATAACACTATCCCTAAACCTAACCCTAAACCTAAACCTAACGCTAACACAAACGCACACCCTAACACTAATCCTAACCCTAACCCTAACCCTAACCCAAACGCTAAAACTAACCCTAACCCTAAACCTAACCCAAAACCTAACTTTAACCCTAACCCTAACTATAACACTAAACCTAAACCTAACCCAACGGCTAAACCTAACACTAATCCTAAGCCTAACCCAAACCCTAACCCTAACCCTAATCCTAACCTTAACCTTAACCTTAACCCTAACCCTAATCCTAACCCTTTCCCTAATCCTAACCCTAAACCAAACCCTAAACCTAACCCTAACCCTAACCCTAACCCAAACCCAAGCCCTAACCATGACCCTAACCCAACCCTATCCCTAACCTGAACGAAAACCCTAACACTAACCCTAAACCTAACCCTAATCTAACCCCAACACTAACCCTAACCCTAACAATAACCCAAAACCCAACCCTACCTCTAACCCTAACCTTAACCCTAACACTAACCCAAACCCAAACCCGAACCCTAACCCTAACCTTAACACTGAACCTAACCAAAGCCCAAACCCTAATCCTAACCCTAATCCAAACCTAAACCCTAACACTAACCCTAACCCTGGCCCTAACCCTAACCCTAAACCTAACTCAAACCCTAACCCTAACCCTATACCAAACACTATCCCTAACCCTAAGCCTAACCCCTAACCCCTAACCCTAACCCTAATCTTAAGCCTAAACCTAACCCTAACCACAACCCTAACCCTAACCCTAACCCAAACCAAACGCTAACCCTCACCCTAAACCTAACTCTAACCCAAGACCTAACACTATCCCTAAACTTAACCCTAACCCAAACACTAACCCTAACTGTAAGCCTAACCTCTAACCCCTAACCCTACCCTAACCCTAACCCTAAACCTAAACCTAACCCTAACACAAACCCTAATCCTAAACTTAATCCTAACCCAAACCCTAAACCTAACCCTAACCCTAAACCTAAGCATAACCCAAAAAAAATACTAAACCTAAGACTAAACTTAACCCTAAACCTAAAACTAAACCTAAGCCAAACCCTAACCCTAACCCTAACCCAGACACTAACCCTAACCCTAACCCTTAGCCTAACCCCTAACCCCAACCCTAACATTAACCCTAACCCTAAACCTAAACCTAACCCTAACCCAAACACTAACTCTAACCTTAACCATAACCCTAAACCTAACCCAAACCCTAACCCTCACCCTAACCCAAAAACTAACCCTAACCCTAAGCCTAACCCCTAACCTGTAACATTAACCGTAAACCTAACACTACGCAAAACCCTAACTCTAACCTTAACCGTAACCCTTACCCAATCCAAACCCTAACCCTAACCCTAACCCTAAACCTAACTCATACCCAAAACCTAAGCCTAATCCAAACCCAAACGCAAAACCTAACCCTAACCCTAACCCTAAGACTTATCAAAACCCAAACCCTAACCCTAACCCCAACATTAACCCTAACCTAACTCAAACCCTAACCCTAACCCTAAACCAATCACTATCCCTAACCCTAAGCCTAACCCCTAACCCCTAACCCTAACCCTAATCTTAAGCCTAAACCTAACCCTAACCACAACCCTATCCCTCACCCTCACCCAAACCAAACGCTAACCCTCACCCTAACCCTAACTCTAACCCAAGACCTAACACTATCCCTAAACTTTACCCTAACCCAAACACTAACCCTAACCATAAGCCTAACCTCTAACCCCTAACCCTACCCTAACCCTAACCGTAAACCTAAACCTAACACTAACACAAACACTAATCCTAAACTTAACCCTAACACAAACCCTAAACCTAACCCTAACCCTAAACCTAAGCCTAACCCAAAAAAAATACTAAACCTAAGACTAAACTTAACCCTAAACCTAAACCTAAACCTAAGCCAAACCCTAACCCTAACCCTAACCCAGACACTAACCCTAACCCTAACCCTTAGCCTAACCCCTAACCCCAACCCTAACATTAACCCTAACCCTAAACCTAAACCTAACCCTAACCCAAACACTAACTCTAACCTTAACCCTAACCCTAAACCTAACCCAAACCCTAACCCTAACCCTAATCCAAAAACTAACCCTAACCCTAAGCCTAACCCCTAACCCCTAACATTAACCATAAACCAAACACTACACAAAACCCTAACTCTAACCTTAACCGTAACCCTTACCCAATCCAAACCCTAACACTAACCCAAACCATAAACCTAACTCATACCCAAAACCTAAGCCTAATCCAAACCCAAACGCAAAACCTAACCCTAACCCTAACCCTAAGACTTACGAAAACCCAAACCCTAACCCTAACCCCAACATTAACCCTAATCTAAACAAACCCTAATCCTAACCCTAATCCAAACCCAAACCCTAACACTAACTCTAACCCTAACCCTAACCCAAACACTAAATCTAATCTTAACCCTAACCATAACCCTAACCCTAACACAGACCCTAACCCTATTCCTAAATCTAACCCAAACCCCAACCCTAACTCTAATCCTAAACCTAAGCCTAACCCAGAACCAAACAATAACCCTAAGCCTAATCCTAAACCTAACAATAACCCAAAACCAAACCACAACCCTAAACTGAACCCTAACCCTATACCTAAGCCAAACCCTAACCCTAACCGTAACCCAAACACTAACCCCAACCATAAGCCTAACCCATAACCCCAACACTAACATTAACCCTAACCCTAAACCAAAACCTAACCCTAACCCAAACACTAACCCTAACCTTAACCCTAACCCTGACCCTAAACCTAACTCAAACCCTAACACTAAGCGTAACCCAAACACTAACCCTAACCCTAAGCCTAACCCCTAACCCCTAACCCTAACCCTAACCCTAAACCTAAACCTAACCCTAACCCACAAACCTAACCCTAACCCTAAACCAAACCAAACCCGAACCCTAACACTAACCCTAACCCTAACACTTACCCAAACCCTAACCTTAACCCTAACCCTAACCCAAGACATAACCATAACCCTAAACCTAACCCTAACCCAAACACTAACCCTAACCCTAAGCCTAAACTCTAACCCCTAACCCTAACCCTAACCCTAACCCTAAACCTAAACCTAACCCTAACACAAACCCAAATACTAACCTTAAACCTAACCCTAACCCTAAACCTAACACAAACCCTAACCCTAACCCTAACCCAAACACTAACCCTAACCCTAAGCCTAACCTCTAAACCCTAACCCTAACTCTAACCCTAACCCTAAACCTAACTCTAAACCTAAACCTAAACCAAACCCTAAACCTATCCCTAACCCTAACCCTAAGCCTAACCCTAACACTAACCCTAACACTAACCCTAACCCTAACCCTTTCCCTTATCCTAACCCTAAACCAAACCCTAACGCTAACCCTAACCCTAACCCTAATCTGAACTAAAACCCTAACACTAAATGTAACCCTAACCCAAACCCTAAATCTTACCTTAACCCTAAACATAACACAAACCCTAACATTAACCCTAACCCTAACTCTCACACTAACCCTAACCCTAACCCAAACCCTAACTCCAAACCAAAGCCCAACACTAACCCTAACCCTAAACCTAACCCAAAACCCAACCCTAACTCTAACCCTAAACTTAACCCTTACACTAACCCAAACCCAAACCCAAACCCTAACACTAACCCTAACCCAAACCCAAACCATAATCCTAACCCTAATCCAAACCTAAACCCTAACACTAACCCTAACCCTGACCCTAACCCAAACCCTAACTCTAAACTTAACCCTAACCCTAACCCTAAACCTATTCCTCACCCTAAACATAACCATAAGCTAACCCTAAAACAAACACTTAACCTAACCCTAACCCTAAAACAAAACCTAAGCCTAACCCTAAACTTAACCCTAACCCTAACCCTAACCCTAAACCTCGCCCTAAACCTAACCCTAACACAACCCCAAATACTAACCTTAACCGTAACCCTAACCCTAAACCTAACCCAAACCCTAACCCTAACCCAAACCCTAAAACTTACCCTAACCCTAAACCTAACACAAACCCTAACATTAAACCTAACCCTAACTCTCACACTAACCCTAAGCCTAATCCAAACCCTAACTCCAAACCAAACCCTAACCCTAACCCTAACCCTAACCCTCACCCAAACCCTAACCCTAACGGAATCCCTAACCCTAACCCTAACCCTAAGCCTAACCCTAACCCAAACCCAAACCCTAACACTAACCCTAACCCTAAACCTAACCCTAACCCTAACCCAAAAAGTAACAATAACCCAAACGCGAACTCTACCCCTAAACCTAACACTAACCCTAACCCAAACCAAACCAAAACCCTAACCCTAACACTAACCCTAAACCTAACCTTAACCCAAACCGTAACCCTAAACCAAACCCTAACCCTAACCCTAACCCTAACCCAAACCCTAACCCTAAAACTAACCCTAACCCTAACACTCACCCAAACCCAAACATAATCCTAAACCTAACATTAACACTAACCCAAACCCAAACCCTAATCCTAAACCTAATCCAAACCCTAACCATCACCCTAACTCTAACCCTAAACCTAACCGAAACCCTAAACCTAACCTTAATCCTAACCCTAACTCTAACCCTATTAAAAAACCTAACACTGACCCTAACCCAAACCCCAACCCAAACCGTTACTCTAACCCTAACCCTAACGACACCCTAACCCTAAACCTAAACCTAACCTTAAACCTAAACCTAACCCTAACCCAAACACAAACACTAACCCTCAGCCTAATCCTAACCCTTACCCTAACCCTAACCCATACCATAAACCTAACCCTATCCCTGAACCCAACTCTAACCCAAATCCTAAACCTAACCCTAACACTAACAGAAACCCTAACCCAAGCCAAACTCTAACCCTAACCCTAACCCTAACCCTAACCAAACCATAACCCTAACCCAAATCAAACCCTAACCCTATCCCTAACCCTCACTGTAACCCTAACCCTAACCCAAACCCAAACCCCCACCCCAACTCTACCCCTATCCTTAATTCTTACTCTCACCCAAACCCAAACCATAATCCTAACCCTAACCCTAACCCTAACCCTAACCCAAACCCAAACCCCAATCCTAGCCCTAATCCAAACCCAAACCTAACACTAACCGTAAACCTAACCCTACACCAAACCCTAACTCTAACCTTAACCGTAACCCTTACCCAAAACAAACCCTAACCCTAACCCTAACCCTAAACCAAACTCTAACCCAAAACCTAACCCTAATCCAAACCCAAACGCAAACCCTAACCCTAACCCTATCCCAAAGACTTACCCCAACCCAAACCCTAACCCTAACCCCAACATTAACCCTAATCTGAACAAACCCTAATCCTAACCCAAATCCAAACATAAAACTTATCCTTAATTCTAACCCTAACCCTAACAAAAACACTAAATCTAATCTTAACACTAAACTTAACCCTAACTCTAACACAAACCCTAACCCTAACCCTAAATCGAACCCAAACCCCAACCCTAACCGTAACCCTAAACCTAAGCCTAACCCAAACCCAAGCACTAACCCTAAGCCTAATCCTAAACCTAACCCTAACCCAAACCCAAAACCTAACCCTAAACTTAACCCTAACCCTAACCCTAAACCTAAGCCAAACCCTAACCCTAACCGTAACCCAAACATTAACCCTAACCCTAAGCCTAACCCATAACCCCAACCCTAACATAAACCCTAACCCTAAACCTAAACCTAACCCTAACCCAAACACTAACCCTAACCTTAACCCTAACCCTAACCCTAAACCTAACTCAAACCCTAACCCTAACCCTAACCCAAACACTAACCCTAACCCTAAGCCTAACCCCTAACCCCTAACCCTAACCCTAACCCTAAACCTAAACCTAACCCTAACCCACAACCCTAACCCTAACCCAAACCAAACCCGAACCCTAACGCTAACCCTAACTCTAACACTTACCCAAAACCTAACCTTAACCCTAACCCTAACACAAGACCTAACCATAACCCTAAACCTAACCCTAACCCAAACGCTAACCCTAACCCTAAGCCTAAACTCTAACCCCTAACACTAACAGTAACCCTAACCCTAAACCTAAACCTAACCCTAACACAAACCCAAATACTAACCTTAACCCTAACCCTAACCCTAAACCTAACGCAAACCCTAACCCTAACCCTAACTCAAACACTAACCCTAACCCTAAGCCTAACCCCTAACCCCTAACCCTAACCCTAACCCTAACGCAAACAAAAAAAAAACCCTAACCCTAACACTAACCCTAAACCTAACCTTAACCCAAACCCTAACCCTAACCAAACCCTAACCTAACCCTAACCCTAACCCAAACCCTAACTCCTAACCAAACCCTAAGCCTAACCCTAACCCTAAACCTCACCCAAACCCTAACACTAACCGAATCCCTAACCCTAACCCTAACCCTAATCCTAACCCTAACCCAAACGGAAACACTAACACTAACCCTAACCCTAAACCTAACCCTAACCCTAACCCAAAAAGTAACCCTTACCCAAACGCGAACTCTGACCCTAAACCTAACACTAACCCTAACCCAAACCAAAGCAAAACCCTAACCCTAACACTAACGCTAAACCTAACCTTAACACAAACCCTAACCCTAAACCAAACCCTAACCCTAACCCTAACCCTAACCGAAAACCTAACCCAAACCATAACCCTAACCCAAACCCAAACCCTAACCCTAACCCTAACACTAACCCTAACCCAAATCCTAACCCTAACCTTAAACTAAACTTAACCCTAACCCAAACGCTAACCCTAACCCTAACCCTAACCCTAAACCTAACCCTAACCCAAACCCCAACCCTATCGCAAACCCTAACGCTAAACCTAAGCCTAACCCAAATCCTAAACCTAACCGCAACCCCAACCCTAAACCAAACCGAAACGGAAACCCAAACCCTAACTCTAACCTAAACCCTAACCCTAATCCTAACACTAACCCTAACCCTAAACCTAACCCTCACCCTAACCCAAACGCAAACCCTAACACTAACCCTAATATTAACCCAAATCCTAATCCTTACCCTAACCCTAACCCTAACGTTAACCCAAACCCTTACCCTAACACGAGTCCTAACACTAACCATAACCCTAACCCTAACCCTAATAGTAACCCTAACCCTAACCCAAACACTAAACCTAACCCTAACCCTAACCATAACCATAATTCTAACCCTAACGCTAACCATAAACCATACCCTAATACCAAGGTAGCCTAGAACGGATAATCCTCCTGCCGCACCCCCAAGATTTGAGTTGTACTTTTTTAAGAGCAAAGATTGGATTCAGCAATAATGAAAAAGGAAATTATTTTCAATCATAGAGAACGATGCCCAAAGTAGTTTTCTGATTCAAATGTAGCTTATAGTAATGAAGAATCCAATATCAATTATATGGTAATTTCTAGAAAGAATGAGGTTGGTTATTGAGGTAACAACGTGTAATCCTGGCAAGAGCTGCAGGACTGGGAAGCATCCTTGGCATGACTTGAACAGGGGAGGAGCACCTGCTCTGAAGCTGTGATAGACAGGCAGAGCTTTGCAAGTGAGTGCAGAGTGCTATTGGTCAGTCTCCTGTCATTGGTGTCTGATGTGGGCACGAGTGCTGAGGTCACAGAATCTTGGACTAAGATTCTGGAACTCCAAGAGGCAGTGACCTGGGAAAGCATTGTTTAGGGTGTTGCTAGGTGATAAAGCCCTCTCAGATGAGTTGCTGAAACACAGAGGTTTCTTGGTGGTAGGCTCTATTGTTTGGGTGACCGGTTTGGAGAGATTTAGTTGACTTTAGGTCAAAGTTCTAGTGATTGGCAAAAAGAAGCAATCAGGAGAAGATGGGAGGAGGAGGGAAGAAGGTGGTGTGGCCAGCTGGCCCTGCCCAGGCCCTCCACATACAGGACCTCTACTAAAACGACTACCTCTACTAATCCTGACCCTAATCCTAACCTTAACCCTAACCCTATCCCTAACCCTAACCTAACACTAACCCTATACCTAACCCTAACCCAACACAAACATTAACCCTAAACCTAACCCTAACCCAAACCCTAAGCCTAACCCTAACCATAACCCTAACCTAATATAATCCTAACCCTAACCCTAACCCTAACTCTAACCGAACCCATAAACCTAACCCTATCCCTAAACACAACCCTAACCCTAACCGTAACCCTAACCCTAACCCTAACCCTAAATCCTAAGACTAAACCTGAACTTAAACCTAACCCAAACACTAACCCTAACACTAAGCCTAACCCTAAACCTAATCCAATCCCACACCCTAGCCCTAATCCTAACCCTAAACCAAACCCATAACCAAACACTAAACTTAACACTAAACCTAATCCTAACCCAAACCCAAACCCTAACCCTAACCCTAAACGTAACAATAACCCAAACCCTAAACCTCACCCTAATCCAAAAGCTAACCCTAACCCAAACCCAAATCCTAACCCTAAACCTAACCCTAATCAAAACCCAAACACTAATCCTAACCCTAACCCTAACCCAAACCGTAACCGTAACCAGAACCCAAACCATAACTCTATCACTAAACCTAACCCTAACCATAAACCTAACCCTAACCCAAACGCACACCCTAACCCTAAACCTAACCCTAACCCTAATCCAAACCCTAACCCTAACTTTAACCTAAATTTTACCCTAACCCAAACACTAACCCTAACCCCAACCCTAACCCTAAACCAAACCCAAACCGAAACCCTAACGCTAACCGTAACCTAAACCCTAACCTTAATCCTAACAGTAACCCTAACCCAAACCCAAACGCTAATCCTAACCCAAAACCAAACCCTAACCCTAACCCTAACCTTAACACAAACATTAACCCTAAACCTAACCCTAACACAAACGCAAACCCTAAACCTAACCCGAACCCAAACGCAAACCCTAACCCTAACCCTAACCCTAACCCAGACCCTAACCCTAACCCTAACCCATACATTAACCCTAAACGTAACCTTAACCCAAACCCTAACTCTAAACCTAACCCTAACCCAAACCCTAACCCCAACCCTTATCCTAACCCAAACGCAAACCCTAACCCTAACCCTAACCCTAACCCTAACCCTAAGCCTAACCTCTAACCCCTAACCCTACCCCTAACCCTAAATCTAAACCTAAACCTAACCCTAACACAAACCCTAATCCTAACCTTAACCTTAACCCTAACCCTAATCCTAACCCTTTCCCTAATCCTAACCCTAAACCAAACCCTAAACCTAACCCTAACCCTAACCCAAACCCAAGCCCTAACCATGACCCTAACCCAACCCTATCCCTAACCTGAACGAAAACCCTAACACTAACCCTAACCCTAACCCAAACGCTAAAACTAACCCTAACCCTAAACCTAACCCAAACCCTAACTTTAACCCTAACCCTAACTATAACACTAAACCTAACCCTAACCCAACGGCTAAACCTAACACTAATCCTAAGCCTAACCCAAACCCTAACCCTAACCCTAATCCTAACCTTAACCTTAACCTTAACCCTAACCCTAATCCTAACCCTTTCCCTAATCCTAACCCTAAACCAAACCCTAAACCTAACCCTAAACCTAACCCTAACCCAAACCCAAGCCCTAACCATGACCCTAACCCAACCCTATCCCTAACCTGAACGAAAACCCTAACACTAACCCTAACCCTAACCCAAACGCTAAAACTAACCCTAACCCTAAACCTAACCCAAACCCTAACTTTAACCCTAACCCTAATTATAACACTAAACCTAACCCTAACCCAACGGCTAAACCTAACACTAATCCTAAGCCTAACCCAAACCCTAACCCTAACCCTAACCCTAACCCTAACCCTAACCCAAACCCTAACCCTAATCCTAATCCTAACACTAACCCTAACACTAACCCAAACCCTAACTCCAAACCAAACCCTAACCCTAAACCTAACCCTAACCCTCACCCAAACCCTAACCCTAATCGAATCCCTAACCCTAAATCTAACCCCAACACTAACCCTAACCCTAACAATAACCCAAACCCCAACCCTACCTCTAACCCTAACCTTAACCCTAACACTAACCCAAACCCAAACCCGAACCCTAACCCTAACCTTAACACTAAACCTAACCCAAACCCAAACCCTAATCCTAACCCTAATCCAAACCTAAACCCTAACACTAACCCTAACCCTGACCCTAACCCAAACGCTAAATCTAACCTTAACCCTAACCCTAATCCTAAACCTATTCCTAAACCTAAACATAACCATAACCTAACCCTAAAACAAACCCTTAACTTAACCCTAACCCTAAACCAAAACCTAAGCCTAAACCTAAACTTAACCCTAACCCTAACCCTAACCCTAACACAAACCCTAACCCTAATCCTGACCCTAATCCTAACACTAAAACTAACTCTAACCCTAACCCAAACCAAACCCTAACCCTAACCCTATCCCTAACCCAAACCCTAAACCTAACCATTACCCTAACCCTAACCCTAACCCTAACACTAAACCTAACTCTAACCCTAACCCAAACCAAACCCTAACCCTAACCCTATCCCTAACCCCAACACTAACCCTAACCCAAACCCTAATCCTAACCCTAACACTAAGACTAAACCTAAGACTAACCCAAATCAAAACACTAACCCTAAGCCTAAACTTAACCCTAAACCTAACCCTAAACCTAAGCCAAACCCTAATCCTAACCCTAACCCTAACCCTAACCCAAACACTAACCCTAACCCTAAGCCTAACTCCTAACCCCAACCCTAACATTAACCCTAACCCTAAACCTAAATCTAACCCTAACCCAAACACTAACCATAACCTTAACCCTAACCCTAACCCTAAACCTAACTCAAACCCTAACCCTAACACTAAACCAATCACTATCCCTTACCCTAAGCCTAAACCTAAGCCTAACCCAAAAAAAATACTAATCCTAAGACTAAACTTAACCCTAATCCTAAACCTAAACCTAAGCCAAATCCTAACCCTAACCCTAACCCAGAGACTAACCCTAACCCTAACCCTTAGCCTAACCCCTAACCCCAACCCTAACATTAACCCTAACCCTAAACCTAAACCTAACCCTAACCCAAACACTAACTCTAACCTTAACCCTAACCCTAAACCTAACCCAAACCCTAACCCTAACCCTAACCCAAAAACTAACCCTAACCCTAAGCCTAACCCCTAACCCCTAACATTAACCGTAAACCTAACACTACACAAAACCCTAACTCTAACCTTAACCGTAACCCTTACCCAATCCAAACCCTAACCCTAACCCTAACCCTAAACCTAACTCATACCCAAAACCTAAGCCTAATCCAAACCCAAACGCAAAACCTAACCCTAACCCTAAACCTAAGACTTACCAAAACCCAAACCCTAACCCTAACCCCAACATTAACCCTAACCTAACTCAAACCCTAACCCTAACCCTAAACCAATCACTATCCCTAACCCTAAGCCTAACCCCTAACTCCTAACCCTAACCCTAATCTTAAGCCTAAACCTAACCCTAACCACAACCCTAACCCTAACCCTAACCCAAACCAAACGCTAACCCTCACCCTAACCCTAACTCTAACCCAAGACCTAAAACTATCCCTAAACTTAACCCTAACCCAAACACTAACCCTAACCATAAGCCTAACCTCTAACCCCTAACCCTACCCTAACCCTAACCCTAAACCTAAACCTAACCCTAACACAAACCCTAATCCTAAACTTAACCCTAACCCAAACCCTAAACCTAACCCTAACTCTAAACCTAAGCCTAACCCAAAAAAAATACTAAACCTAAGACTAAACTTAACCCTAAACCTAAACCTAAACCTAAGCCAAACCCTAACCCTAACCCTAACCCAGACACTAACCCTAACCCTAACCCTTAGCCTAACCCCTAACCCCAACCCTAACATTAACCCTAACCCTAAACCTAAACCTAACCCTAACCCAAACACTAACTCTAACCTTAACCCTAACCCTAAACCTAACCCAAACCCTAACCCTAACCCTAACCCTAACCCAAAAACTAACCCTAACCCTAAGCCTAACCCCTAACCCCTAACATTAACCGTAAACCTAACACTACACAAAACCCTAACTCTAACCTTAACCGTAACCCTTACCCAATCCAAACCCTAACACTAACCCTAACCATAAACCTAACTCATACCCAAAACCTAAGCCTAATCCAAACCCAAACGCAAAACCTAACCCTAACCCTAACCCTAAGACTTACCAAAACCCAAACCCTAACCCTATCCCCAACATTAACCCTAATCTAAACAAACCCTAATCCTAACCCTAATCCAAACCCAAAACCTAACACTAACTCTAACCCTAACCTAACCCAAACACTAAATCTAATCTTAACCCTAACCTTAACCCTAACCCTAACACAAAACCTAACCCTATTCCTAAATCTAACCCAAACCCCAACCCTAACTCTAACCCTAAACCTAAGCCTAACCCAGAACCAAACAATAACCCTAAGCCAAATCCTAAACCTAACAATAACCCAAATCCAAACCCCAACCCTAAACTTAACCCTAACCCTATACCTAAGCCAAACCCTAACCCTAACCATAACCCAAACACTAACCCCAACCATAAGACTAACCCATAACCCCAACACTAACATTAACCCTAACCCTAAACCAAAACCTAACCCTAACCTTAACCCTAACCCTGACCCTAAACCTAACTCAAACCCTAACACTAAGCCTATCCCAAACACTAACCCTAACCCTAAGCCTAACCCCTATCCCCTAACCCTAACCCTAACCCTAACCCTAAACCTAAACGTAACCCTAACCCACAAACCTAACCCTAACCCTAACCCAAACCAAACCCGAACCCTAACACTAACCCTAACCCTAACACTTACCCAAACCCTAATCTTAAACCTAACCCTAACCCAAACACTAACCCTAACCCTAAGCCTAACCTCTAAACCCTAACCCTAACCCTAACCCTAAACCTAACTCTAAACCTAAACCTAAACCAAACCCTAAACCTATCCCTAACACTAACCCTAAGCCTAACCCTAACACTAACCCTAACAGTAACCCTAACCCTAACCCTTTCCCTTATCCTAACCCTAAACCAAACCCTAACCCTAACCCTAACCCTAACCCTAATCTGAACTAAAACCCTAACACTAAACGTAACCCTAACCCAAACCCTAAATCTTACCTTAACCCTAAACATAACACAAACCCTAACATTAACCCTAACCCTAACTCTCACACTAACCCTAACCCTAACCCAAACCCTAACTCCAAACCAAAGCCCAACACTAACCCTAACCCTAACCCTAACCCAAAACCCAACCCTACCTCGAACCCTAACCTTAACCCTTACACTAAACCAAACCCAAACCCAAACCCTAACACTAACCCTAACCCAAACCCAAACCATAATCCTAACCCTAATCCAAACCTAAACCCTAACACTAACCCT
Organism: Eospalax fontanierii; assembly: GCA_035773235.1. NCBI lineage: Eukaryota > Metazoa > Chordata > Mammalia > Rodentia > Spalacidae > Eospalax > Eospalax fontanierii. The sequence continues at coordinate 3,187,936 of JAJHUQ010000037.1, read as the reverse complement.
AACCCTGACCCTAACCCAAACCCTAACTCTAACCTTAACCCTAACCCTAACCCTAAACCTATTCCTCACCCTAAACATAACCATAACCTAACCCTAAAACAAAGACTTAACCTAACCCTAACCCTAAACCAAAACCTAAGCCTAACCCTAAACTTAACCCTAACCCTAACCCTAACCCTAAACCTAACCCTAAACCTAACCCTAACACAAACCCAAATACTAACCTTAACCATAACCCTAACCCTAAACCTAACCCAAACCCTAACCCTAACCCAAACCCTAAAACTTACCCTAACCCTAAACCTAACACAAACCCTAACATTAACCCTAACCTTAACTCTCACCCTAACCCTAACCCTAATCCAAACCCTAACTCCAAACCAAACCCTAACCCTAACCCTAACCCTAACCCTCACCCAAACCCTAACCCTAACGGAATCCCTAACCCTAACCCTAACCCTAAGCCTAACCCTAACCCAAACCCAAACCCTAACACTAACCCTAACCCTAAACCTAACCCTAACCCTAACCCAAAAAGTAACAATAACCCAAACGCGAACTCTACCCCTAAACCTAACACTAACCCTAACCCAAACCAAACCAAAACCCTAACCCTAACACTAACCCTAAACCTAACCTTAACCCAAACCGTAACCCTAAACCAAACCCTAACCCTAACCCTAACCCTAACCCAAACCCTAACCCTAAAACTAACCCTAACCCTAACACTCACCCAAACCCAAACATAATCCTAAACCTAACATTAACACTAACCCAAACCCAAACCCTAATCCTAAACCTAATCCAAACCCTAACCATCACCCTAACTCTAACCCTAAACCTAACCGAAACCCTAAATCTAACCTTAATCCTAACCCTACCTCTAACCCTATTAAAAAACCTAACACTGACCCTAACCCAAACCCCAACCCAAACCGTTACTCTAATCCTAACCCTAACGACACCCTAACCCTAAACCTAAACCTAACCTTAAACCTAAACCTAAACCTAACCCAAACACAAACACTAACCCTCAGCCTAATCCTAACCCTAACCCTAACCCTAACCCTAACCCTAACCCTAACCCTAACCCTAACCCTATCCCTGAACCCAACTCTAACCCAAATCCTAAACCTAACCCTAACACTAACAGAAACCCTAACCCAAGCCAAACTCTAACCCTAACCCTAACCCTAACCCTAACCATAACCAAAACCCTAACCCAAATCAAACCCTAACCCTAACCCTAACCCTCACTGTAACCCTAACCCTAACCCTAACCCAAACCCCAACCCTAACTCTAACCCTAACCTTAATCCTAACACTAACCCAAACCCAAACCATAATCCTAACCCTAACCCTAACCCTAACCCAAACCCAAACCCCAATCCTAGCCCTAATCCAAACCCAAACCTAACACTAACCGTAAACCTAACCCTACACCAAACCCTAACTCTAACCTTAACCGTAAACCTAACCCTACACCAAACCCTAACTCTAACCTTAACCGTAACCCTTACCCAAAACAAACCCTAACCCTAACCCTAACCCTAAACCAAACTCTAACCCAAAACCTAACCCTAATCCAAACCCAAATGCAAACCCTAACCCTAACCCTATTTCAAAGACTTACCCAAACCCAAACCCTAACCCTAACCCCAACATTAACCCTAATCTGAACAAACCCTAATCCTAACCCTAATCCAAACATAAACCTTATCCTTAATTCTAACCCTAACCCTAACAAAAACACTAAATCTAATCTTAACCCTAAACTTAACCCTAACTCTAACACAAACCCTAACCCTAACCCTAACCCTAAATCGAACCCAATCCCCAACCCTAACCGTAACCCTAAACTTAAGCCTAACCCAAACCCAAGCACTAACCCTAAGCCTAATCCTAAACCTAACCCTAACCCAAACCCAAAACCTAACCCTAAACTTAACCATAACCCTAACCCTAAACCTAAGCCAAACCCTAACCCTAACTGTAACCCAAACACTAACCCTAACCCTAAGCCTAACCCATAACCCCAACCCTAACATAAACCCTAACCCTAAACCTAAACCTAACCCTAACCCAAACACTCACCCTAACCTTAACCCTAACCCTAACCCTAAACCTAACTCAAACCCTAACCCTAACCCTAACCCAAACACTAACCCTAACCCTAAGCCTAACCCCTAACCCCTAACCCTAACCCTAACCCTAAACCTAAACCTAACCCTAACCCACAACCCTAAACCTAACCCAAACCAAACCCGAACCCTAACGCTAACCCTAACTCTAACACTTACCCAAAACCTAACCTTAACCCTAACCCTAACACAAGACCTAACCATAACCCTAAACCTAACCCTAACCCAAACGCTAACCCTAACCCTAAGCCTAAACTCTAACCCCTAACACTAACAGTAACCCTAACCCTAAACCTAAACCTAACCCTAACACAAACCCAAATACTAACCTTAACCCTAACCCTAACCCTAAACCTAACGCAAACCCTAACCCTAACCCTAACTCAAACACTAACCCTAACCGTAAGCCTAACCCCTAACCCCTAACCCTAACCCTAACCCTAACGCAAACCAAAAAAAAAACCCTAACCCTAACACTAACCCTAAACCTAACCTTAACCCAAACCCTAACCCTAAACCAAACCCTAACCTAACCCTAACCCTAACCCAAACCCTAACTCCAAACCAAACCCTAAGCCTAACCCTAACCCTAAACCTCACCCAAACCCTAACCCTAACCGAATCCCTAACCCTAACCCTAACCCTAATCCTAACCCTAACCCAAAGGGAAACACTAACATTAACCCTAACCCTAAACGTAACCCTAACCCTAACCCAAAAAGTAACCCTTACCCAAACGCAAACTCTAACCCTAAACCTAACACTAACCCTAACCCAAACCAAAGCAAAACCCTAACCCTAACACTAACGCTAAACCTAACCTTAACCCAAACCCTAACCCTAAACCAAACCCTAACCCTAACCCAAACCCTAACCCAAAACCTAACCCTAACCATAACCCTAACCCAATCCCAGACACTAACCCTAACCCTAACACTAACCCTAAACCATATCCTATCCCTAACCTTAAACTAAACTTAACCCTAATCCAGACGCTAACCCTAACCCTAACCCTAACCCAAACCCTAATCCTAAACCTAAACCTAACCCAAACCCCAACCCTATCGCAAACCCTAACGCTAAACCTAAGCCTAACCCAAATCCTAAACCTAACCCCAACCCCAACCCTAAACCAAACCGAAACGGAAACCCAAACCCTAACCCTAACCTAAACCCTAACCCGAACCCTAACACTAACCCTAACCCTAAACCTAACCCTCACCCTAACCCAAACGCAAACCCTAACACTAACCCTAATATTAACCCAAATTCTAATCCTTACCCTAACCCTAACCCTAACGTTAACCCAAACCCTAATCCTAACACGAATCCTAACACAAACCATAACCCTAACCCTAACCCTAATAGTAACCCTAACCCTAACCCAAACACTAACCCTAACCCTAACCCTAACCCTAACCCTACCCTAACCCTAATTCTAACCCTAACGCTAACCATAAACCATACCCTAATACCAAGGTAGCCTAGAACGGATAATCCTCCTGCCGCACCCCCAAGATTTGAGGTGTACTTTTTTAAGAGCAAAGATTGGATTCAGCAATAATGAAAAAGGAAATTATTTTCCCTCATAGAGAACGATGCCCAAAGTAGTTTTCTGATTCAAATGTAGCTTATAGTAATGAAGAATCCAATATCAATTATATGGTAATTTCTAGAAAGAATGAGGTTGGTTATTGAGGTAACAACGTGCAATCCTGGCAAGAGCTGCAGGACTGGGCAGCATCCTTGGCATGACTTGAACAGGGGAGGAGCACCTGCTCTGAAGCTGTGATAGACAGGCAGAGCTTTGCAAGTGAGTGCAGAGTGCTATTGGTCAGTCTCCTGTCATTGGTGTCTGATGTGGGCACGAGTGCTGAGGTCACAGAATCTTGGACTAAGATTCTGGAACTCCAAGAGGCAGTGACCTGGGAAAGCATTGTTTAGGGTGTTGCTAGGTGATAAAGCCCTCTCAGATGAGTTGCTGAAACGCAGAGGTTTCTTGGTGGTAGGCTCTATTGTTTGGGTGACCAGTTTGGAGAGATTTAGTTGACTTTAGGTCAAAGTTCTAGTGATTGGCAAAAAGAAGCAACCAGGAGAAGATGGGAGGAGGAGGGAAGAAGGTGGTGTGGCCAGCTGGCCCTGCCCAGGCTCTCCACATACAGGACCTCTACTAAAACGACTACCTCTACTAATCCTGACCCTAATCCTAACCTTAACCCTAACCCTATCCCTAACCCAAACCTAACACTAACCCTATACCTAACCCTAACCCAACCCAAACATTAACCCTAAACCTAACCCTAACCCAAACCCTAAGCCTAACCCTAACCATAACCCTAACCTAACCTAATTCTAACCCTAACCCTAACCCAAACCCTAACCGTAACCAGAACCCAAACCATAACTCTATCCCTAAACCTAACCCTAACCATAAACCTAACCCTAACCCAAACGCACACCCTAACCCTAAACCTAACCCTAACCCTAACCCAAACCCTAACCCTAACCTTAACCTAAATTTTACCCTAACCCAAACACTAACCCTAACCCCAACCCTAACCCTAAACCAAACCCAAACCGAAACCCTAACGCTAACCGTAACCTAAACCCTAACCTTAATCCTAACAGTAACCCTAACCCAAACCCAAACGCTAATCCTAACCCAAAACCAAACCCTAACCCTAACCCTAACCTTAACACAAACATTAACCCTAAACCTAACCCTAACACAAACGCAAACACTAAACCTAACCCGAACCCAAACGCAAACCCTAACCCTAACCCTAACCCTAACCATAACCCAGACCCTAACCATAATCCTAACCCTAACCCTAACCCTAACCCAAACATTAACCCTAAACGTAACCTTAACCCAAACCCTAACTCTAAACCTAACCCTAACCCAAACCCTAACCCCAACCCTTATCCTAACCCAAACGCAAACCCTAACCCTAACCCTAACCCTAACCCAAACCCAAACCCTAAACCTACCCTAATCCTAACCCTAACCCTAACCCAAACCATAACACTAACCCTAACCCTAACCCGAAACCTAACCCAAACACTAACCCTAACCCTAAACTTAAACATAACCCTAAACCTAAATCTAACCCTAACCATAACCATAAACCATACCCTAATCCCAGGGTATCCTAGAACAGATAATCCTCCTGCCTCACCCCCAAGACTTGATTTGTACTTTTTTAAGAGCAAAGATTGGATTCAGCAACAATGAAAAAGTAAAATATTTTCCGTCATAGAGAACGATGCCCAAAGTAGTTTTCTGATTCAAATGTAGCTTATAGTACTGAAAAATCCAATATCAATACTGTGGTAATTTCTAGAAAGAATGAGGTTGGTTATTGAGGTAACAACGTGCAATCCTGGCAAGAGCTGCAGGACTGGGAAGCAACCTTTCATGACTTGAACAGGGGAGGAGCACCTGCTCTGAAGCTGTGATAGACAGGCAGAGCTTTGCAAGTGAGTGCAGAGTGCTATTGGTCAGTCTCCTGTCATTGGTGTCTGATGTGGGCAGGAGTGCTGAGGTCACAGAATCTTGGACTAATATTCTGGAACTCCAAGAGGCAGTGACCTAGCAAAGCATTGTTTAGGGTATTGCTAGGTGACAAAGCCCTCTCAGATGAGTTGCTGAAACACAGAGGCTTCTTGGTGGTAGGCTCTATTGTTTGGGTGACCAGTTTGGAGAGATTTAGTTGACTTTAGGTCAAAGTTCTAGTGATTGGCAAAAAGAAGCAACCAGGAGAAGATGGGAGGAGGAGGGAAGAAGGTGGTGTGGCCAGCTGGCCCTGCCCAGGCCCTCCACATACAGGACCTCTACTAAAACGACTACCTCTACTAACCCTGACCCTAATCCTAACCTTAACCCTAAACCTAACCCTAACCCTAACCCAAACCCTAACCATAACTCTAACCCTAATCCTAAGCCTAACCCAAACCCACACCCTACCCCTAAGCCTGAACTTAACCCTAACCCTAAACCTAAACCTAACCCAAACCCTAACCCTAACCCTAAACCTAAACCTAACCCTAACACAAACACTAACCCTAAACTTAACCCTAACCCTAATCCTAAACCTAACTCAAACTCTAACCCTAACCCTAACCCAAAAACTAAACCTAACCCTAAACCAAACCCTAACCCTAACCCTAACCCTAAACCTAAACTTAACCCTAACTCAAACCCTAAACCTAACCCTAACCCAAATCAAACCCTAACCCTAACACTAACCTTAACTCTAACCCAAGACCTAATCCTAACCCTAAACCTAACCCTAACCCAAACACTAAGCCTAACCCTAAGCCTAACCTCTAACCCCTAACCCTACCCCTAACCCTAAACCTAAACCTAAACCTAACCCTAACACAAACCCTAATCCTAACCTTAACCCTAACCCTAATCCTAACCCTTTCCCTAATCCTAACCCTAAACCAAACCCTAAACCTAACCCTAACCCTAACCCTATCCCAAACCCAAGCCCTAACCATGACCCTACCATAAAACCTATCCCTAACCTGAACGAAAACCCTAACACTAACCCTAACCCTAACCCAAACGCTAAAACTAACCCTAACCCTAAACCTAACCCAAACCCTAACTTTAACCCTAACCCTAACTATAACACTAAACCTAACCCTAACCCAATGGCTAAACCTAACACTAATCCTAAGCCTAACCCAAACCCTAACCCTAACCCTAATCCTAACCTTAACCTTAACCCTAACCCTAATCCTAACCCTTTCCCTAATCCAAACCCTAAACCAAACCCTAAACCTAACCCTAACCCTAACCCTAACCCAAACCCAAGCCCTAACCATGACCCTAACCCAACCCTATCCCTAACCTGAACGAAAACCCTAACACTAACCCTAACCCTAACCCAAACGCTAAAACTAACCCTAACCCTAAACCTAACCCAAACCCTAACTTTAACCCTAACCCTAATTATAACACTAAACCTAACCCTAACCCAACGGCTAAACCTAACACTAATCCTAAGCCTAACCCAAACCCTAACCCTAACCCTAACCCTAACCCTAACCCTAGCCCTAACCCAAACCCTAACCCTAATCCTAATCCTAACACTAACCCTAACACTAACCCAAACCCTAACTCCAAACCAAACCCTAACCCTAAACCTAACCCTAACCCTCACCCAAACCCTAACCCTAATCGAATCCCTAACCCTAAATCTAACCCCAACACTAACCCTAACCCTAACAATAACCCAAACCCCAAACCTACCTCTAACCCTAACCTTAACCCTAACACTAACCCAAACCCAAACCCGAACCCTGACCCTAACCTTAACACTAAACGTAACCCAAACCCAAACCCTAATCCTAACCGAAATCCAAACCTAAACCCTAACACTAACCCTAACCCTGACCCTAACCCAAACCCTAAATCTACCCTTAACCCTAACCCTAATCCTAAACCTATTCCTAACCCTAAACATAACCATAACCTAACCCTAAAACAAACCCTTAACTTAACCCTAACCCTAAACCAAAACCTAAGCCTAAACCTAAACTTAACCCTAACCCTAACCCTAACCCTAACACAAACCCTAACCCTAATCCTGACCGCAATCCTAACACTAAAACTAACTCTAACCCTAACCCAAACCAAACCCTAACCCTAACCCAAACCCTAAACCTAACCATTACCCTAACCCTAACCCTAACCCTAACACTAAACCTAACTCTAACCCTAACCCAAACCAAACCCTAACCCTAACCCTATCCCTAACCCCAACACTAACCCTAACCCAAACCCTAATCCTAACCCTAACACTAAGCCTAAACCTAAGACTAACCCAAATCAAAACACTAACCCTAAGCCTAAACTTAACCCTAAACCTAACACTAAACCTAAGCCAAACCCTAACCCTAACCCTAACCCTAACCCAAACACTAACCCTAACCCTAAGCCTAACTCCTAACCCCAACCCTAACATTAACCCTAACCCTAAACCTAAATCTAACCCTAACCCAAACACTAACCATAACCTTAACCCTAACCCTAACCCTAAACCTAACTCAAACCCTAACCCTAAAGCAAACACTATCCCTAACCCTAAGCCTAACCCCTAACCCCTAACCCTAACCCTAATCTTAAGCCTAAACCTAACCCTAACCACAACCCTAACCCTAACCCTAACCCAAACCAAACGCTAACCCTCACCCTAAACCTAACTCTAACCCAAGACCTAACACTATTCTAAACTTAACCCTAACCCAAACACTAACCCTAACCGTAAGCCTAACCTCTAACCCCTAACCCTACCCTAACCCTAACCCTAAACCTAAACCTAACCCTAACACAAACCCTAATCCTAAACATAACCCTAACCCAAACCCTAAATCTAACCCTAACCCTAAACCTAAGCCTAACCCAAAAAAAAATACTAAACCTAAGCCTAAACTTAACCCTAAACCTAAACCTAAACCTAAGCCAAACCCTAACCCTAACCCTAACCCAGACACTAACCCTAACCCTAACCCTTAGCCTAACCCCTAACCCCAACCCTAACATTAACCCTAACCCTAAACCTAAACCTAACCCTAACCCAAACACTAACTCTAACCTTAACCCTAACCCTAAACCTAACCCAAACCCTAACCCTAACCCTAACCCAAAAACTAACCCTAAACCTAAGCCTAACCCCTAACCCCTAACATTAACCGTAAACCTAACACTACACAAAACCCTAACTCTAACCTTAAACGTAACCCTTACCCAATCCAAACCCTAACCCTAACCCTAACCCTAAACCTAACTCATACCCAAAACCTAAGCCTAATCCAAACCCAAACGCAAAACCTAACCCTAACCCTAAACCTAAGACTTACCAAAACCCAAACCCTAACCCTAACCCCAACATTAACCCTAATCTGAACAAACCCTAATCCTAACCCTAATCCAAACATAAACCTTATCCTTAATTCTAACCCTAACCCTAACAAAAACACTAAATCTAATCTTAACCCTAAACTTAACCCTAACTCTAACACAAACCCTAACCCTAACCCTAAATCGAACCCAAACCCCAACGCTAACCGTAACCCTAAACCTAAGCCTAATCCAAACCCAAGCACTAACCCTAAGCCTAATCCTAAACCTAACCCTAACCCAAACCCAAAACCTAACCCTAAACTTAACCCTAACCCTAACCCTAAACCTAAGCCAAACCCTAACCCTAACCGTAACCCAAACACTAACCCTAAACCTAACTCTAAACCTAAACCTAAACCAAACCCTAAACCTATCCCTAACACTAACCCTAAGCCTAACCCTAACACTAACCCTAACAGTAACCCTAACCCTAACCCTTTCCCTTATCCTAACCCTAAACCAAACCCTAACCCTAACCCTAACCCTAACCCTAATCTGAACTAAAACCCTAACACTAAACGTAACCCTAACCCAAACCCTAAATCTTACCTTAACCCTAAACATAACACAAACCCTAACATTAACCCTAACCCTAACTCTCACACTAACCCTAACCCTAACCCAAACCCTAACTCCAAACCAAAGCCCAACACTAACCCTAACCCTAACCCTAACCCAAAACCCAACCCTACCTCGAACCCTAACCTTAACCCTTACACTAAACCAAACCCAAACCCAAACCCTAACACTAACCCTAACCCAAACCCAAACCATAATCCTAACCCTAATCCAAACCTAAACCCTAACACTAACCCTAACCCTGACCCTAACCCAAACCCTAACTCTAACCTTAACCCTAACCCTAACCCTAAACCTATTCCTCACCCTAAACATAACCATAACCTAACCCTAAAACAAAGACTTAACCTAACCGTAACCCTAAACCAAAACCTAAGCCTAACCCTAAACTTAACCCTAACCCTAACCCTAACCCTAAACCTAACCCTAAACCTAACCCTAACACAAACCCAAATACTAACCTTAACCATAACCCTAACCCTAAACCTAACCCAAACCCTAACCCTAACCCAAACCCTAAAACTTACCCTAACCCTAAACCTAACACAAACCCTAACATTAACCCTAACCCTAACTCTCACCCTAACCCTAACCCTAATCCAAACCCTAACTCCAAACCAAACCCTAACCCTAACCCTAACCCTAACCCTCACCCAAACCCTAACCCTAACGGAATCCCTAACCCTAACCCTAACCCTAAGCCTAACCCTAACCCAAACCCAAACCCTAACACTAACCCTAACCCTAAACCTAACCCTAACCCTAACCCAAAAAGTAACAATAACCCAAACGCGAACTCTACCCCTAAACCTAACACTAACCCTAACCCAAACCAAACCAAAACCCTAACCCTAACACTAACCCTAAACCTAACCTTAACCCAAACCGTAACCCTAAACCAAACCCTAACCCTAACCCAAACCCTAACCCTAAAACTAACCCTAACCCTAACACTCACCCAAACCCAAACATAATCCTAAACCAAACATTAACACTAACCCAAACCCAAACCCTAATCCTAAACCTAATCCAAACCCTAACCATCACCCTAACTATAACCCTAAACCTAACCGAAACTCTAAATCTAACCTTAATCCTAACCCTACCTCTAACCCTATTAAAAAACCTAACACTGACCCTAACCCAAACCCCAACCCAAACCGTTACTCTAATCCTAACCCTAACGACACCCTAACCCTAAACCTAAACCTAACCTTAAACCTAAACCTAAACCTAACCCAAACACAAACACTAACCCTCAGCCTAATCCTAACCCTTACCCTAACCCTAACCCATACCATAAACCTAACCCTATCCCTGAACCCAACTCTAACCCAAATCCTAAACCTAACCCTAACACTAACAGAAACCCTAACCCAAGCCAAACTCTAACCCTAACCCTAACCCTAACCCTAACCATAACCATAACCCTAACCCAAATCAAACCCTAACCCTAACCCTAACCCTCACTGTAACCCTAACCCTAACCCTAACCCAAACCCCAACCCTAACTCTAACCCTAACCTTAATCCTAACACTAACCCAAACCCAAACCATAATCCTAACCCTAACCCTAACCCTAACCCAAACCCAAACCCCAATCCTAGCCCTAATCCAAACCCAAACCTAACACTAACCGTAAACCTAACCCTACACCAAACCCTAACTCTAACCTTAACCGTAAACCTAACCCTACACCAAACCCTAACTCTAACCTTAACCGTAACCCTTACCCAAAACAAACCCTAACCCTAACCCTAACCCTAAACCAAACTCTAACCCAAAACCTAACCCTAATCCAAACCCAAATGCAAACCCTAACCCTAACCCTATTTCAAAGACTTACCCAAACCCAAACCCTAACCCTAACCCCAACATTAACCCTAATCTGAACAAACCCTAATCCTAACCCTAATCCAAACATAAACCTTATCCTTAATTCTAACCCTAACCCTAACAAAAACACTAAATCTAATCTTAACCCTAAACTTAACCCTAACTCTAACACAAACCCTAACCCTAACCCTAACCCTAAATCGAACCCAATCCCCAACCCTAACCGTAACCCTAAACTTAAGCCTAACCCAAACCCAAGCACTAACCCTAAGCCTAATCCTAAACCTAACCCTAACCCAAACCCAAAACCTAACCCTAAACTTAACCCTAACCCTAACCCTAAACCTAAGCCAAACCCTAACCCTAACTGTAACCCAAACACTAACCCTAACCCTAAGCCTAACCCATAACCCCAACCCTAACATAAACCCTAACCCTAAACCTAAACCTAACCCTAACCCAAACACTCACCCTAACCTTAACCCTAACCCTAACCCTAAACCTAACTCAAACCCTAACCCTAACCCTAACCCAAACACTAACCCTAACCCTAAGCCTAACCCCTAACCCCTAACCCTAACCCTAACCCTAAACCTAAACCTAACCCTAACCCACAACCCTAAACCTAACCCAAACCAAACCCGAACCCTAACGCTAACCCTAACTCTAACACTTACCCAAAACCTAACCTTAACCCTAACCCTAAGACAAGACCTAACCATAACCCTAAACCTAACCCTAACCCAAACGCTAACCCTAACCCTAAGCCTAAACTCTAACCCCTAACACTAACAGTAACCCTAACCCTAAACCTAAACCTAACCCTAACACAAACCCAAATACTAACCTTAACCCTAACCCTAACCCTAAACCTAACGCAAACCCTAACCCTAACCCTAACTCAAACACTAACCCTAACCGTAAGCCTAACCCCTAACCCCTAACCCTAACCCTAACCCTAACGCAAACCAAAAAAAAAACCCTAACCCTAACACTAACCCTAAACCTAACCTTAACCCAAACCCTAACCCTAAACCAAACCCTAACCTAACCCTAACCCTAACCCAAACCCTAACTCCAAACCAAACCCTAAGCCTAACCCTAACCCTAAACCTCACCCAAACCCTAACCCTAACCGAATCCCTAACCCTAACCCTAACCCTAATCCTAACCCTAACCCAAAGGGAAACACTAACATTAACCCTAACCCTAAACGTAACCCTAACCCTAACCCAAAAAGTAACCCTTACCCAAACGCAAACTCTAACCCTAAACCTAACACTAACCCTAACCCAAACCAAAGCAAAACCCTAACCCTAACACTAACGCTAAACCTAACCTTAACCCAAACCCTAACCCTAAACCAAACCCTAACCCTAACCCAAACCCTAACCCAAAACCTAACCCAAACCATAACCCTAACCCAAACCCAAACACTAACCCTAACCCTAACACTAACCCTAAACCAAATCCTAACCCTAACCTTAAACTAAACTTAACCCTAACCCAAACGCTAACCCTAACCCTAACCCTAACCCAAACCCTAACCCTAAACCTAAACCTAACCCAAACCCCAACCCTATCGCAAACCCTAACGCTAAACCTAAGCCTAACCCAAATCCTAAACCTAACCCCAACCCCAACCCTAAACCAAACCGAAACGGAAACCCAAACCCTAACACTAACCTAAACCCTAACCCGAACCCTAACACTAACCCTAACCCTAAACCTAAGCCTCACCCTAACCCAAACGCAAACCCTAACACTAACCCTAATATTAACCCAAATTCTAATCCTTACCCTAACCCTAACCCTAACGTTAACCCAAACCCTAATCCTAACACGAATCCTAACACAAACCATAACCCTAACCCTAACCCTAATACTAACCCTAACCCTTACCCAAACACTAACCCGAACCCCAACACTAAGCCTAACCCTACCCTAACCCTAATTCTAACCCTAACGCTAACCATAAACCATACCCTAATACCAAGGTAGCCTAGAACGGATAATCCTCCTGCCGCACCCCCAAGATTTGAGTTGTACTTTTTTAAGAGCAAAGATTGGATTCAGCAATAATGAAAAAGGAAATTATTTTCCCTCATAGAGAACGATGCCCAAAGTAGTTTTCTGATTCAAATGTAGCTTATAGTAATGAAGAATCCAATATCAATTATATGGTAATTTCTAGAAAGAATGAGGTTGGTTATTGAGGTAACAACGTGCAATCCTGGCAAGAGCTGCAGGACTGGGAAGCATCCTTGGCATGACTTGAACAGGGGAGGAGCACCTGCTCTGAAGCTGTGATAGACAGGCAGAGCTTTGCAAGTGAGTGCAGAGTGCTATTGGTCAGTCTCCTGTCATTGGTGTCTGATGTGGGCACGAGTGCTGAGGTCACAGAATCTTGGACTAAGATTCTGGAACTCCAAGAGGCAGTGACCTGGGAAAGCATTGTTTAGGGTGTTGCTAGGTGATAAAGCCCTCTCAGATGAGTTGCTGAAACGCAGAGGTTTCTTGGTGGTAGGCTCTATTGTTTGGGTGACCAGTTTGGAGAGATTTAGTTGACTTTAGGTCAAAGTTCTAGTGATTGGCAAAAAGAAGCAACCAGGAGAAGATGGGAGGAGGAGGGAAGAAGGTGGTGTGGCCAGCTGGCCCTGCCCAGGCTCTCCACATACAGGACCTCTACTAAAACGACTACCTCTACTAATCCTGACCCTAATCCTAACCTTAACCCTAACCCTATCCCTAACCCAAACCTAACACTAACCCTGTACCTAACCCTAACCCAACCCAAACATTAACCCTAAACCTAACCCTAACCCAAACCCTAAGCCTAACCCTAACCATAACCCTAACCTAACCTAATTCTAACCCTAACCCTAACCCAAACCCTAACCGTAACCAGAACCCAAACCATAACTCTATCCCTAAACCTAACCCTAACCATAAACCTAACCCTAACCCAAACGCACACCCTAACCCTAAACCTAACCCTAACCCTAACCCAAACCCTAACCCTAACCTTAACCTAAATTTTACCCTAACCCAAACACTAACCCTAACCCCAACCCTAACCCTAAACCAAACCCAAACCGAAACCCTAACGCTAACCGTAACCTAAACCCTAACCTTAATCCTAACAGTAACCCTAAGCCAAACCCAAAGCTTAATCCAAAACCAAAGCCTAACCCTAACCCTAACCTTAACACAAACATTAACCCTAAACCTAACCCTAACACAAACGCAAACACTAAACCTAACCCGAACCCAAACGCAAACCCTAACCCTAACCCTAACCCTAACCATAACCCAGACCCTAACCATAATCCTAACCCTAACCCTAACCCTAACCCAAACATTAACCCTAAACGTAACCTTAACCCAAACCCTAACTCTAAACCTAACCCTAACCCAAACCCTAACCCCAACCCTTATCCTAACCCAAACGCAAACCCTAACCCTAACCCTAACCCTAACCCAAACCCAAACCCTAAACCTACCCTAATCCTAACCCTAACCCTAACCCAAACCATAACACTAACCCTAACCCTAACCCGAAACCTAACCCAAACACTAACCCTAACCCTAAACTTAAACATAACCCTAAACCTAAATCTAACCCTAACCATAACCATAAACCATACCCTAATCCCAGGGTATCCTAGAACAGATAATCCTCCTGCCTCACCCCCAAGACTTGATTTGTACTTTTTTAAGAGCAAAGATTGGATTCAGCAACAATGAAAAAGTAAAATATTTTCCGTCATAGAGAACGATGCCCAAAGTAGTTTTCTGATTCAAATGTAGCTTATAGTACTGAAAAATCCAATATCAATACTGTGGTAATTTCTAGAAAGAATGAGGTTGGTTATTGAGGTAACAACGTGCAATCCTGGCAAGAGCTGCAGGACTGGGAAGCAACCTTTCATGACTTGAACAGGGGAGGAGCACCTGCTCTGAAGCTGTGATAGACAGGCAGAGCTTTGCAAGTGAGTGCAGAGTGCTATTGGTCAGTCTCCTGTCATTGGTGTCTGATGTGGGCAGGAGTGCTGAGGTCACAGAATCTTGGACTAATATTCTGAAACTCCAAGAGGCAGTGACCTAGCAAAGCATTGTTTAGGGTATTGCTAGGTGACAAAGCCCTCTCAGATGAGTTGCTGAAACACAGAGGTTTCTTGGTGGTAGGCTCTATTGTTTGGGTGACCAGTTTGGAGAGATTTAGTTGACTTTAGGTCAAAGTTCTAGTGATTGGCAAAAAGAAGCAACCAGGAGAAGATGGGAGGAGGAGGGAAGAAGGTGGTGTGGCCAGCTGGCCCTGCCCAGGCCCTCCACATACAGGACCTCTACTAAAACGACTACCTCTACTAACCCTGACCCTAATCCTAACCTTAACCCTAAACCTAACCCTAACCCTAACCCAAACCCTAACCATAACTCTAACCCTAAACCTAAGCCTAACCCAAACCCAAACACTAACCCTAAGCCTGAACTTAACCCTAACCCTAAACCTAAACCTAACCCAAACCCTAACCCTAACCCTAAACCTAAACCTAACCCTAACACAAACACTAACCCTAAACTTAACCCTAACCCTAATCCTAAACCTAACTCAAACTCTAACCCTAACCCTAACCCAAAAACTAAACCTAACCCTAAACCAAACCCTAACCCTAACCCTAACCCTAAACCTAAACTTAACCCTAACTCAAACCCTAAACCTAACCCTAACCCAAATCAAACCCTAACCCTAACACTAACCTTAACTCTAACCCAAGACCTAATCCTAACCCTAAACCTAACCCTAACCCAAACACTAACCCTAACCCTAAGCCTAACCTCTAACCCCTAACCCTACCCCTAACCCTAAACCTAAACCTAAACCTAACCCTAACACAAACCCTAATCCTAACCTTAACCTTAACCCTAACCCTAATCCTAACCCTTTCCCTAATCCTAACCCTAAACCAAACCCTAAACCTAACCCTAACCCTAACCCTAACCCAAACCCAAGCCCTAACCATGACCCTACCATAAAACCTATCCCTAACCTGAACGAAAACCCTAACACTAACCCTAACCCTAACCCAAACGCTAAAACTAACCCTAACCCTAAACCTAACCCAAACCCTAACTTTAACCCTAACCCTAACTATAACATTAAACCTAACCCTAACCCAATGGCTAAACCTAACACTAATCCTAAGCCTAACCCAAACCCTAACCCTAACCCTAATCCTAACCTTAACCTTAACCCTAACCCTAATCCTAACCCTTTCCCTAATCCAAACCCTAAACCAAACCCTAAACCTAACCCTAACCCTAACCCTAACCCAAACCCAAGCCCTAACCATGACCCTAACCCAACCCTATCCCTAACCTGAACGAAAACCCTAACACTAACCCTAACCCTAACCCAAACGCTAAAACTAACCCTAACCCTAAACCTAACCCAAACCCTAACTTTAACCCTAACCCTAATTATAACACTAAACCTAACCCTAACCCAACGGCTAAACCTAACACTAATCCTAAGCCTAACCCAAACCCTAACCCTAACCCTAACCCTAACCCTAACCCTAGCCCTAACCCAAACCCTAACCCTAATCCTAATCCTAACACTAACCCTAACACTAACCCAAACCCTAACTCCAAACCAAACCCTAACCCTAAACCTAACCCTAACCCTCACCCAAACCCTAACCCTAATCGAATCCCTAACCCTAAATCTAACCCCAACACTAACCCTAACCCTAACAATAACCCAAACCCCAAACCTACCTCTAACCCTAACCTTAACCCTAACACTAACCCAAACCCAAACCCGAACCCTAACCCTAACCTTAACACTAAACCTAACCCAAACCCAAACCCTAATCCTAACCGAAATCCAAACCTAAACCCTACCACTAACCCTAACCCTGACCCTAACCCAAACCCTAAATCTACCCTTAACCCTAACCCTAATCCTAAACCTATTCCTAACCCTAAACATAACCATAACCTAACCCTAAAACAAACCCTTAACTTAACCCTAACCCTAAACCAAAACCTAAGCCTAAACCTAAACTTAACCCTAACCCTAACCCTAACCCTAACACAAACCCTAACCCTAATCCTGACCGCAATCCTAACACTAAAACTAACTCTAACCCTAACCCAAACCAAACCCTAACCCTAACCCAAACCCTAAACCTAACCATTACCCTAACCCTAACCCTAACCCTAACACTAAACCTAACTCTAACCCTAACCCAAACCAAACCCTAACCCTAACCCTATCCCTAACCCCAACACTAACCCTAACCCAAACCCTAATCCTAACCCTAACACTAAGCCTAAACCTAAGACTAACCCAAATCAAAACACTAACCCTAAGCCTAGACTTAACCCTAAACCTAACACTAAACCTAAGCCAAACCCTAACCCTAACCCTAACCCTAACCCAAACACTAACCCTAACCCTAAGCCTAACTCCTAACCCCAACCCTAACATTAACCCTAACCCTAAACCTAAATCTAACCCTAACCCAAACACTAACCATAACCTTAACCCTAACCCTAACCCTAAACCTAGCTCAAACCCTAGCCCTAAAGCAAACACTATCCCTAACCCTAAGCGTAACCCCTAACCCCTAACCCTAAACCTAACCCTAATTCTAAACCTAACCCTAACCCCAACCCTAACCCTAACCCTAACCCAAACCAAACGCTAACCCTCACCCTAAACCTAACTCTAACCCAAGACCTAACACTATTCTAAACTTAACCCTAACCCAAACACTAACCCTAACCGTAAGCCTAACCTCTAACCCCTAACCCTACCCTAACCCTAACCCTAAACCTAAACCTAACCCCAACACAAACCCTAACCCTAAACCTAACCCTAACCCAAACACTAAATCTAACCTTAACCCTAACCTTAATCCTAACCCAAAAAAAATACTAAACCTAAGCCTAAACTTAACCCTAAACCTAAACCTAAACCTAAGCCAAACCCTAACCCTAACCCTAACCCAGACACTAACCCTAACCCTAACCCTTAGCCTAACCCCTAACCCCAACCCTAACATTAACCCTAACCCTAAACCTAAACCTAACCCTAACCCAAACACTAACTCTAACCTTAACCCTAACCCTAAACCTAACCCAAACCCTAACCCTAACCCTAACCCAAAAACTAACCCTAAACCTAAGCCTAACCCCTAACCCCTAACATTAACCGTAAACCTAACACTACACAAAACCCTAACTCTAACCTTAAACGTAACCCTTACCCAATCCAAACCCTAACCCTAACCCTAACCCTAAACCTAACTCATACCCAAAACCTAAGCCTAATCCAAACCCAAACGCAAAACCTAACCCTAACCCTAAACCTAAGACTTACCAAAACCCAAACCCTAACCCTAACCCCAACATTAACCCTAATCTGAACAAACCCTAATCCTAACCCTAATCCAAACATAAACCTTATCCTTAATTCTAACCCTAACCCTAACAAAAACACTAAATCTAATCTTAACCCTAAACTTAACCCTAACTCTAACACAAACCCTAACCCTAACCCTAAATCGAACCCAAACCCCAACCCTAACCGTAACCCTAAACCTAAGCCTAACCCAAACCCAAGCACTAACCCTAAGCCTAATCCTAAACCTAACCCTAACCCAAACCCAAAACCTAACCCTAAACTTAACCCTAACCCTAACCCTAAACCTAAGCCAAACCCTAACCCTAACCGTAACCCAAACACTAACCCTAACCCTAAGCCTAACCCATAACCCCAACCCTAACATAAACCCTAACCCTAAACCTAAACCTAAACCTAACCCAAACACTAACCCTAACCTTAACCCTAACCCTAACACTAAACCTAACTCAAACCCTAAACCTAACCCTAACCCAAATACTAACCCTAACCCTAAGCCTAACCCCTAACCCCTAACCCTAACCCTAACCCTAAACCTAAACCTAACCCTAAACCACAACCCTAACCCTAACCCAAACCAAACCCGAAACCTAACGCTAACCCTAACTCTAACACTTACCCAAAACCTAACCTTAACCCTAACCCTAACACAAGACCTAACCATAACCCTAAACCTAACCCTAACCCAAACGCTAACCCTAACCCTAAGCCTAAACTCTAACCCCTAACACTAACAGTAACCCTAACCCTAAACCTAAACCTAACCCTAACACAAACCGAAATACTAACCTTAAACCTAACCCTAACCCTAAACCTAACGCAAACCCTAACCCTAACCCTAACTCAAACACTAACCCTAACCCTAAGCCTAACCCCTAACCCCTAACCCTAACCCTAACCCTAACGCAAACCAAAAAAAAAACCCTAACCCTAACACTAACCCTAAACCTAACCTTAACCCAAACCCTAACCCTAAACCAAACCCTAACGTAACCCTAACCCTAACCCAAACCCTAACTCCTAACCAAACCCTAAGCCTAACCCTAACCCTAAACCTCACCCAAACCCTAACCCTAACCGAATCCCTAACCCTAACCCTAAGACTTACCAAAACCCAAACCCTAACCCTAACCCCAACATTAACCCTAATCTAAACAAACCCTAATCCTAACCCTAATCCAAACCCAAACCCTAACACTAACTCTAACCCTAACCCTAACCCAAACACTAAATCTAATCTTAACCCTAACCTTAACCCTAACCCTAACACAAACCCTAACCCTATTCCTAAATCTAACCCAAACCCCAACCCTAACTCTAACCCTAAACCTAAGCCTAACCCAGAACCAAACAATAACCCTAAGCCTAATCCTAAACCTAACAATAACCCAAACCCAAACCCCAACCCTAAACTTTACCCTAACCCTATACCTAAGCCAAACCCTAACCCTAACCGTAACCCAAACACTAACCCCAACCATAAGCCTAACCCATAACCCCAACACAAACATTAACCCTAACCCTAAACCAAA
>JAJHUQ010000037.1:3130000-3165000 GCA_035773235.1 Eospalax fontanierii | reverse complement strand
CCCTATCCCAAAGACTTACCCAAACCCAAACCCTAACCCTAACCCCAACATTAACTCTAATCTGAACAAACCCTAATCCTAACCCTAATCCAAACATAAACCTTATCCTTAATTCTAACCCTAACCCTAACAAAAACACTAAATCTAATCTTAACCCTAAACTTAACCCTAACTCTAACACAAACCCTAACCCTAACCCTAAATCGAACCCAAACCCCAACCCTAACCGTAACCCTAAACCTAAGCCTAACCCAAACCCAAGCACTAACCCTAAGCCTAATCCTAAACCTATTCCTAACCCAAACCCAAAACCTAACCCTAAACTTAACCCTAACCCTAACCCTAAACCTAAGCCAAACCCTAACCCTAACCGTAACCCAAACACTAACCCTAACCCTAAGCCTAATCCATAACCCCAACCCTAACATAAACCCTAACCCTAAACCTAAACCTAACCCTAACCCAAACACTAACCCTAACCTAAACCCTAACCCTAACCCTAAACCTAACTCAAACCCTAACCCTAACCCTAACCCAAACACTAACCCTAACCCTAAGCCTAACCCCTAACCCCTAACCCTAACCCTAACCCTAAACCTAAACCTAACCCTAACCCACAACCCTAACCCTAACCCAAACCAAACCCGAACCCTAACGCTAACCCTAACTCTAACACTTACCCAAAACCTAACCTTAACCCTAACCCTAACACAAGACCTAACCATAACCCTAAACCTAACCCTAACCCAAACGCTAACCCTAACCCTAAGCCTAAACTCTAACCCCTAACACTAACAGTAACCCTAACCCTAAACCTAAACCTAACCCTAACACAAACCCAAATACTAACCTTAACCCTAACCCTAACCCTAAACCTAACGCAAACCCTAACCCTAACCCTAACTCAAACACTAACCCTAACCCTAAGCCTAACCCCTAACCCCTAACCCTAACCCTAACCCTAACGCAAACCAAAAAAAAAAACCCTAACCCTAACAGTAACCCTAAACCTAACCTTAACCCAAACCCTAACCCTAAACCAAACCCTAACCTAACCCTAACCCTAACCCAAACCCTAACTCCTAACCAAACCCTAAGCCTAACCCTAACCCTAAACCTCACCCAAACCCTAACCCTAACCGAATCCCTAACCCTAACCCAAAAAGTAACCCTTACCCAAACGCGAACTCTAACCCTAAACCTAACACTAACCCTAACCCAAACCAAAGCAAAACCCTAACCCTAACACTAACGCTAAACCTAACCTTAACCCAAACCCTAACCCTAAACTAAACCCTAACCCTAACCCAAAACCTAAATCAAACCATAACCCTAACCCAAACCCAAACCCTAACCCTAACCCTAACACTAACCCTAACCCAAATCCTAACCCTAACCTTAAACTAAACTTAACCCTAACCCAAACGCTAACCCTAACACTAACCCTAACCCAAACCCTAACCCTAAACCTAACCCTAACCCAAACCCCAACCCTATCGCAAACCCTAACGCTAAACCTAAGCCTAACGCAAATCCTAAACCTAACCCCAACCCCAACCCTAAACCAAACCGAAACGGAAACCCAAACCCTAACCCTAACCTAAACCCTAACCCTAACCCTAACACTAACCCTAACCCTAAACCTAATCCTCACCCTAACCCAAACGCAAGCCCTAACACTAACCCTAATATTAACCCAAATCCTAATCCTTACCCTAACCCTAAACCTAACGTTAACCCAAACCCTAATCCTATCACGAATCCTAACACAAACCATAACCCTAACCCTAACCCTAATAGTAACCCTAACCCTAACCCAAACACTAACCCTAACCCTAACCCTAACCCTAACCCTACCCTAACCCTAATTCTAACCCTAACGCTAACCATAAACGATACCCTAATACATTGGTAGCCTAGAACGGATAATCCTCCTGCCGCACCCCCAAGATTTGAGTTGTACTTTTTTAAGAGCAAAGATTGGATTCAGCAATAATGAAAAAGGAAATTATTTTCCCTCATAGAGAACGATGCCCAAAGTAGTTTTCTGATTCAAATGTAGCTTATAGTAATGAAGAATCCAATATCAATTATATGGTAATTTCTAGAAAGAATGAGGTTGGTTATTGAGGTAACAACGTGCAATCCTGGCAAGAGCTGCAGGACTGGGAAGCATCCTTGGCATGACTTGAACAGGGGAGGAGCACCTGCTCTGAAGCTGTGATAGACAGGCAGAGCTTTGCAAGTGAGTGCAGAGTGCTATTGGTCAGTCTCCTGTCATTGGTGTCTGATGTGGGCACGAGTGCTGAGGTCACAGAATCTTGGACTAAGATTCTGGAACTCCAAGAGGCAGTGACCTGGGAAAGCATTGTTTAGGGTGTTGCTAGGTGATAAAGCCCTCTCAGATGAGTTGCTGAAACACAGAGGTTTCTTGGTGGTAGGCTCTACTGTTTGGGTGACCAGTTTGGAGAGATTTACTTGACTTTAGGTCAAAGTTCTAGTGATTGGCAAAAAGAAGCAACCAGGAGAAGATGGGAGGAGGAGGGAAGAAGGTGGTGTGGCCAGCTGGCCCTGCCCAGGCCCTCCACATACAGGACCTCTACTAAAACGACTACCTCTACTAATCCTGACCCTAATCCTAACCTTAACCCTAACCCTATCCCTAACCCTAACCTAACACTAACCCTATACCTAACCCTAACCCAACACAAACATTATCCCTAAACCTAACCCTAACCCAAACCCTAAGCCTAACCCTAACCATAACCCTAACCTAACCTAATCCTAACCCTAACCCTAACCCTAACTCTAACCGAACCCATAAACCTAAGCCTATCCCTAAACACAACTCTAACCCTAAGCCTAACCCTAACCCTAACCCTAACCCTAAATCCTAAGACTAAACCTGAACTTAAACCTAACCCAAACACTAACCCTAACACTAACCCTAACCCTAACCCTAATCCAAACCCACGCCCTAACCCTAACCCTAACCCTAAACCAAACCCAAGCCCTGACACCAAACTTGACACCAAACCTAAACCTAACCCAAACCCAAACCCTAACCCTAACCCTAAACCTAACAATAACCCAAACCCTAAACCTCACCCTAATCCAAAAGCTAACCCTAACCCAAACCTAACACTAACCCTATACCTAACCCTAACCCAACCCAAACATTAACCCTAAACCTAACCCTAACCCAAACCCTAAGCCTAACCCTAACCATAACCCTAACCTAACCTAATTCTAACCCTAACTCTAACCCAAACCCTAACCGTAACCAGAACCCAAACCATAACTCTATCCCTAAACCAAACCCTAACCATAAACCTAACCCTAACCCAAACGCACACCCTAACCCTAAACCTAACCCTAACCCTAACCCAAACCCTAACCCTAACCTTAACCTAAATTTTACCCTAACCCAAACACTAACCCTAACCCCAACCCTAACCCTAAACCAAACCCAAACCGAAACCCTAACGCTAACCGTAACCTAAACCCTAACCTTAATCCTAACAGTAACCTTAACCCAAACCTAAACGCTAATCCTAACCCAAAACCAAACCCTAACCCTAACCCTAACCTTAACACAAACATTAACCCTAAACCTAACCCTAACACAAACGCAAACACTAAACCTAACCCGAACCCAAACGCAAACCCTAACCCTAACCCTAACCATAACCATAACCCAGACCCTAACCATAATCCTAACCCTAACCCTAACCCTAACCCAAACATTAACCCTAAACGTAACCTTAACCCAAACCCTAACTCTAAACCTAACCCTAACCCAAACCCTAACCCCAACCCTTATCCTAACCCAAACGCAAACCCTAACCCTAACCCTAACCCTAACCCAAACCCAAACCCTAAACCTACCCTAATCCTAACCCTAACCCTAACCCAAACCATAACACTAACCCTAACCCTAACCCGAAACCTAACCCAAACACTAACCCTAACCCTAAACTTAAACATAACCCTAAACCTAAATCTAACCCTAACCATAACCATAAACCATACCCTAATCACAGGGTATCCTAGAACAGATAATCCTCCTGCCTCACCCCCAAGACTTGATTTGTACTTTTTTAAGAGCAAAGATTGGATTCAGCAACAATGAAAAAGTAAAATATTTTCCGTCATAGAGAACGATGCCCAAAGTAGTTTTCTGATTCAAATGTAGCTTATAGTACTGAAAAATCCAATATCAATACTGTGGTAATTTCTAGAAAGAATGAGGTTGGTTATTGAGGTAACAACGTGCAATCCTGGCAAGAGCTGCAGGACTGGGAAGCAACCTTTCATGACTTGAACAGGGGAGGAGCACCTGCTCTGAAGCTGTGATAGACAGGCAGAGCTTTGCAAGTGAGTGCAGAGTGCTATTGGTCAGTCTCCTGTCATTGGTGTCTGATGTGGGCAGGAGTGCTGAGGTCACAGAATCTTGGACTAAGATTCTGGAACTCCAAGAGGCAGTGACCTAGCAAAGCATTGTTTAGGGTATTGCTAGGTGACAAAGCCCTCTCAGATGAGTTGCTGAAACACAGAGGTTTCTTGGTGGTAGGCTCTATTGTTTGGGTGACCAGTTTGGAGAGATTTAGTTGACTTTAGGTCAAAGTTCTAGTGATTGGCAAAAAGAAGCAACCAGGAGAAGATGGGAGGAGGAGGGAAGAAGGTGGTGTGGCCAGCTGGCCCTGCCCAGGCCCTCCACATACAGGACCTCTACTAAAACGACTACCTCTACTAACCCTGACCCTAATCCTAACCTTAACCCTAAACCTAACCCTAACCCTAACCCAAACCCTAACCCTAACTCTAACCCTAAACCTAAGCCTAACCCAAACCCAAACACTAACCCTAAGCCTGAACTTAACCCTAACCCTAAACCTAAACCTAACCCAAACCCTAACCCTAACCCTAAACCTAAACCTAACCCTAACACAAACACTAACCCTAAACTTAAACCTAACCCTAATCCTAAACCTAACTCAAACTCTAACCCTAACCCTAACCCAAAAACTAAACCTAACCCTAAACCAAACCCTAACCCTAACCCTAACCCTAAACCTAAACTTAACCCTAACTCAAACCCTAAACCTAACCCTAACCCAAACCAAACCCTAACACTAACACTAACCTTAACTCTAGCCCACGACCTAATCCTAACCCTAACCCTAACCCTAACCCAAACACTAACCCTAACCCTAAGCCTAACCTCTAACCCCTAACCCTACCCCTAACCCTAAACCTAAACCTAAACCTAACCCTAACACAAACCCTAATCCTAACCTTAACCTTAACCCTAACCCTAATCCTAACCCTTTCCCTAATCCTAACCCTAAACCAAACCCTAAACCTAACCCTAACCCTAACCCTAACCCAAACCCAAGCCCCAACCATGACCCTACCATAAAACCTATCCCTAACCTGAACGAAAACCCTAACACTAACCCTCACCCTAACCCAAACGCTAAAACTAACCCTAACCCTAAACCTAACCCAAACCCTAACTTTAACCCTAACCCTAACTATAACACTAAACCTAACCCTAACCCAATGGCTAAACCTAACACTAATCCTAAGCCTAACCCAAACCCTAACCCTAACCCTAATCCTAACCTTAACCTTAACCCTAACCCTAATCCTAACCCTTTCCCTAATCCAAACCCTAAACCAAACCCTAAACCTAACCCTAACCCTAACCCTAACCCAAACCCAAGCCCTAACCATGACCCTAACCCAACCCTATCCCTAACCTGAACGAAAACCCTAACACTAACCCTAACCCTAACCCAAACGCTAAAACTAACCCTAACCCTAAACCTAACCCAAACCCTAACTTTAACCCTAACCCTAATTATAACACTAAACCTAACCCTAACCCAACGGCTAAACCTAACACTAATCCTAAGCCTAACCCAAACCCTAACCCTAACCCTAACCCTAACCCTAACCCTAGCCCTAACCCAAACCCTAACCCTAATCCTAATCCTAACACTAACCCTAACACTAACCCAAACCCTAACTCCAAACCAAACCCTAACCCTAAACCTAACCCTAACCCTCACCCAAACCCTAACCCTAATCGAATCCCTAACCCTAAATCTAACCCCAACACTAACCCTAACCCTAACAATAACCCAAACCCCAAACCTACCTCTAACCCTAACCTTAACCTAACACTAACCCAAACCCAAACCCGAACCCTAACCCTAACCTTAACACTAAACCTAACCCAAACCCAAACCCTAATCCTAACCGAAATCCAAACCTAAACCCTAACACTAACCCTAACCCTGACCCTAACCCAAACCCTAAATCTACCCTTAACCCTAACCCTAATCCTAAACCTATTCCTAACCCTAAACATAACCATAACCTAACCCTAAAACAAACCCTTAACTTAACCATAACCCTAAACCAAAACCTAAGCCTAAACCTAAACTTAACCCTAACCCTAACCCTAACCCTAACACAAACCCTAACCCTAATCCTGACCGCAATCCTAACACTAAAACTAACTCTAACCCTAACCCAAACCAAACCCTAACCCTAACCCAAACCCTAAACCTAACCATTACCCTAACCCTAACCCTAACCCTAACACTAAACCTAACTCTAACCCTAACCCAAACCAAACCCTAACCCTAACCCTATCCCTAACCCCAACACTAACCCTAACCCAAACCCTAATCCTAACCCTAACACTAAGCCTAAACCTAAGACTAACCCAAATCAAAACACTAACCCTAAGCCTAAACTTAACCCTAAACCTAACACTAAACCTAAGCCAAACCCTAACCCTAACCCTAACCCTAACCCAAACACTAACCCTAACCCTAAGCCTAACTCCTAACCCCAACCCTAACATTAACCCTAACCCTAAACCTAAATCTAACCCTAACCCAAACACTAACCATAACCTTAACCCTAACCCTAACCCTAAACCTAACTCAAACCCTAACCCTAAAGCAAACACTATCCCTAACCCTAAGCCTAACCCCTACCCCCTAACCCTAACCCTAATCTTAAGCCTAAACCTAACCCTAACCACAACCCTAACCCTAACCCTAACCCAAACCAAACGCTAACCCTCACCCTAAACCTAACTCTAACCCAAGACCTAACACTATTCTAAACTTAACCCTAACCCAATCACTAACCCTAACCGTAAGCCTAACCTCTTACCCCTTACCCTATTCTAATCCTAACCCTAAACCTAAAACTAACCCTATCACAAACTCTATTCCTAATTATAACTCTAACCCAAACCCTAAATCTAACCCTAACCCTAAACCTAAGCCTAACCCAAAAAAAATACTAAACCTAAGCCTAAACTTAACCCTAAACCTAAACCTAAACCTAAGCCAAACCCTAACCCTAACCCTAACCCAGACACTAACCCTAACCCTAACCCTTAGCCTAACCCCTAACCCCAACCCTAACATTAACCCTAACCCTAAACCTAAACCTAACCCTAACCCAAACACTAACTCTAACCTTAACCCTAACCCTAAACCTAACCCAAACCCTAACCCTAACCCTAACCCAAAAACTAACCCTAAACCTAAGCCTAACCCCTAACCCCTAACATTAACCGTAAACCTAACACTACACAAAACCCTAACTCTAACCTTAACCGTAACCCTTACCCAATCCAAACCCTAACCCTAACCCTAACCCTAAACCTAACTCATACCCAAAACCTAAGCCTAATCCAAACCCAAACGCAAAACCTAACCCTAACCCTAAACCTAAGACTTACCAAAACCCAAACACTAACCCTAACCCCAACATTAACCCTAATCTGAACAAACCCTTATCCTAACCCTAATCCAAACATAAACCTTATCCTTAATTCTAACCCTAACCCTAACAAAAACACTAAATCTAATCTTAACCCTAAACTTAACCCTAACTCTAACACAAACGCTAACCCTAACCCTAAATCGAACCCAAACCCCAACCCTAACCGTAACCCTAAACCTAAGCCTAACCCAAACCCAAGCACTAACCCTAAGCCTAATCCTAAACCTAACCCTAACTCAAACCCAAAACCTAACACTAAACT
The DNA here is from genome assembly GCA_035773235.1 of Eospalax fontanierii. NCBI lineage: Eukaryota > Metazoa > Chordata > Mammalia > Rodentia > Spalacidae > Eospalax > Eospalax fontanierii. Next base: position 3,156,920 of record JAJHUQ010000037.1, on the reverse strand, counting down.
TAACCCTAACCCTAACCCTAAACCTAAGCCAAACCCTAACCCTCACCGTAACCCAAACACTAACCCTAACCCTAAGCCTAACCCATAACCCCAACCCTAACATAAACCCTAACCCTAAACCTAAACCTAACCCTAACCCAAACACTAACCCTAACCTTAACCCTAACCCTAACACTAAACCTAACTCAAACCCTAAACCTAACCCTAACCCAAATACTAACCCTAACCCAAAACCTAACCCCTAACCCCTAACCCTAACCCTAACCCTAAACCTAAACCTAACCCTAAACCACAACCCTAACCCTAACCCAAACCAAACCCGAAACCTAACGCTAACCCTAACTCTAACACTTACCCAAAACCTAACCTTAACCCTAACCCTAACACAAGACCTAACCATAACCCTAAACCTAACCCTAACCCAAACGCTAACCCTAACCCTAAGCCTAAACTCTAACCCCTAACACTAACAGTAACCCTAACCCTAAACCTAAACCTAACCCTAACACAAACCCAAATACTAACCTTAAACCTAACCCTAACCCTAAACCTAACGCAAACCCTAACCCTAACCCTAACTCAAACACTAACCCTAACCCTAAGCCTAACCCCTAACCCCTAACCCTAACCCTAACCCTAACGCAAACCAAAAAAAAAACCCTAACCCTAACACTAACCCTAAACCTAACCTTAACCCAAACCCTAACCCTAAACCAAACCCTAACGTAACCCTAACCCTAACCCAAACCCTAACTCCTAACCAAACCCTAAGCCTAACCCTAACCCTAAACCTCACCCAAACCCTAACCCTAACCGAATCCCTAACCCTAACCCTAAGACTTACCAAAACCCAAACCCTAACCCTAACCCCAACATTAACCCTAATCTAAACAAACCCTAATCCTAACCCTAAACCAAACCCAAAACCTAACACTAACTCTAACCCTAACCCTAACCCAAACACTAAATCTAATCTTAACCCTAACCTTAACCCTAACCCTAACACAAACCCTAACCCTATTCCTAAATCTAACCCAAACCCCAACCCTAACTCTAACCCTAAACCTAAGCCTAACCCAGAACCAAACAATAACCCTAAGCCTAATCCTAAACCTAACAATAACCCAAACCCAAACCCCAACCCTAAACTTTACCCTAACCCTATACCTAAGCCAAACCCTAACCCTAACCGTAACCCAAACACTAACCCCAACCATAAGCCTAACCCATAACCCCAACACAAACATTAACCCTAACCCTAAACCAAAACCTAACCCTAAACCAAACACTAACCCTAACTTAACCCTAACCCTGACCCTAAACCTAACTCAAACCCTAACACTAAGCGTAACCCAAACACTAACCCTAACCCTAAGCCTAACCCCTAACCCCTAACCCTAACCCTAACCCTAACCCTAAACCTAAACCTAACCCTAACCCACAAACCTAACCCTAACCCTAACCCAAACCAAACCCGAACCCTAACACTAACCCTAACCCTAACACTTACCCAAACCCTAACCTTAACCCTAACCCTAACCCAAGACATAACCATAACCCTAAACCTAACCCTAACCCAAACACTAACCCTAACCCTAAGCCTAAACTCTAACCCCTAACCCTAACCCTAACCCTAACCCTAAACCTAAACCTAACCCTAACACAAACCCAAATACTAACCTTAAACCTAACCCTAACCCTAAACCTAACACAAACCCTAACCCTAACCCTAACCCAAACACTAACCCTAACCCTAAGCCTAACCTCTAAACCCTAACCCTAACCCTAACCCTAAACCTAACACTAAACCTAAACCTAAACCAAACCCTAAACCTATCCCTAACCCTAACCCTAAGCCTAACCCTAACACTAACCCTAACACTAACCCTAACCCTAACCCTTTCCCTTATCCTAACCCTAAACCAAACCCTAACCCTAACCCTAACCCTAACCCTAATCTGAACTAAAACCCTAACACTAAACGTAACCCTAACCCAAACCATAAATCTTACCTTAACCCTAAACATAACACAAACCCTAACATTAACCCTAACCCTAACTCTCACACTAACCCTAACCCTAACCCAAACCCTAACTCCAAACCAAAGCCCAACACTAACCCTAACCCTAACCCTAACCCAAAACCCAACCCTACCTCGAACCCTAACCTTAACCCTTACACTAAACCAAACCCAAACCCAAACCCTAACACTAACCCTAAACCAAACCCAAACCATAATCCTAACCCTAATCCAAACCTAAACCCTAACACTAACCCTAACCCTGACCCTAACCCAAAACCTAACTCTAACCTTAACCCTAACCCTAACCCTAAACATAACCATAACCTAACCCTAAAACAAAGACTTAACCTAACCCTAACCCTAAACCAAAACCTAAGCTTAACCCTAAACTTAACCCTAACCCTAACCCTAACCCTAAACCTAACCCTAAACCTAACCCTAACACAAACCCAAATACTAACCTCAACCGTAACCCTAACCCTAAACCTAACACAAACCCTAACCCTAACCCAAACCCTAAAACTTACCCTAACCCTAAACCTAACACAAACCCTAACATTAACCCTAACCCTAACTCTCACACTAACCCTAACCCTAATCCAAACCCAAACTCCAAACCAAACCCTAACCCTAACCCTAACCCTAACCCTAATCCTAACCCAAACCCAAACCCTAACACTAACCCTAACCCTAAACCTAACCCTAACCCTAACCCAAAATGTAACAATAACCCAAACGCGAACTCTACCCCTAAACCTAACACTAACCCTAACCCAAACCAAACCAAAACCCTAACCCTAACACTAACCCTAAACCTAACCTTAACCCAAACCGTAACCCTAAACCAAACCCTAACCCTAACCCTAACCCTAACCCAAACCCTAACCCTAAAACTAACCCTAACCCTAACACTCACCCAAACCCAAACATAATCCTAAACCTAACATTAACACTAACCCAAACCCAAACCCTACTCCTAAACCTAATTCACAACCTAACCATCACCCTAACTCTAACACTAAACCTAACCGAAACCCTAAATCTAACCTTAATCCTAAACCTAATTCTAACCCTATTAAAAAACCTAACACTGAACCTAACCCAAACCCCAACCCAAACCGTTACTCTAATCCTAACCCTAACGACACCCTAACCCTAAACCTAAACCTAACCTTAAACCTAAACCTAACCCTAACCCAAACACAAACACTAACCCTCAGCCTAATCCTAACCCTTACCCTAACCCTAACCCATACCATAAACCTAACCCTATCCCTGAACCCAACTCTAACCCAAATCCTAAACCTAACCCTAACACTAACAGAAACCCTAACCCAAGCCAAACTCTAACCCTAACCCTAACCCTAACCATAACCATAACCATAACACTAACCCAAATCAAACCCTAACCCTAACCCTAACCCTCACTGTAACCCTAACCCTAACCCTAACCCAAACCCCAACCCTAACTCTAACCCTAACCTTAATCCTAACACTAACCCAAACCCAAACCATAATCCTAACCCTAACCCTAACCCTAACCCAAACCCAAACCCCAATCCTAGCCCTAATCCAAACCCAAACCTAACACTAACCGTAAACCTAACCCTACACCAAACCCTAACTCTAAACTTAACCGTAACCCTTACCCAAAACAAACAATAACCCTAACCCTAACCCTAAACCAAACTCTAACCCAAAACCTAACCCTAATCCAAACCCAAACGCAAACCCTAACCCTAACCCTATCCCAAAGACTTACCCAAACCCAAACCCTAACACTAACTCTAACCCTAACCCTAATCTGAACAAACCCTAATCCTAACCCTAATCCAAACATAAACCTTATCCTTAATTCTAACCCTAACCCTAACCAAAACACTAAATCTAATCTTAACCCTAAACTTAACCGTAACTCTAACACAAATCCTAACCCTAACCCTAAATCGAACCCAAACCCCAACCCTAACCGTAACCCTAAATCTAAGCCTAACCCAAACCCAAGCACTAACCCTAAGCCTAATCCTAAACCTATTCCTAACCCAAACCCAAAACCTAACCCTAAACTTAACCCTAACCCTAACCCTAAACCTAAGCCAAACCCTAACCCTAACCGTAACACAAACACTAACCCTAACCCTAAGCCTAACCCATAACCCCAACCCTAACATAAACCCTAACCCTAAACCTAAACCTAACCCTAACCCAAACACTAACCCTAACCTAAACCCTAACCCTAACCCTAAACCTAACTCAAACCCTAACCCTAACCCTAACCCAAACACTAACCCTAACCCTAAGCCTAACCCCTAACCCCTAACCCTAACCCTAACCCTAAACCTAAACCTAACCCTAACCCACAACCCTAACCCTAACCCAAACCAAACCCGAACCCTAACGCTAACCCTAACTCTAACACTTACCCAAAACCTAACCTTAACCCTAACCCTAACACAAGACCTAACCATAACCCTAAACCTAACCCTAACCCAAACGCTAACCCTAACCCTAAGCCTAAACTCTAACCCCTAACACTAACAGTAACCCTAACCCTAAACCTAAACCTAACCCTAACACAAACCCAAATACTAACCTTAACCCTAACCCTAACCCTAAACCTAACGCAAACCCTAACCCTAACCCTAACTCAAACACTAACCCTAACCCTAAGCCTAACCCCTAACCCCTAACCCTAACCCTAACCCTAACGCAAACCAAAAAAAAAACCCTAACCCTAACAGTAACCCTAAACCTAACCTTAACCCAAACCCTAACCCTAAACCAAACCCTAACCTAACCCTAACCCTAACCCAAACCCTAACTCCTAACCAAACCCTAAGCCTAACCCTAACCCTAAACCTCACCCAAACCCTAACCCTAACCGAATCCCTAACCCTAACCCAAAAAGTAGCCCTTACCCAAACGCGAACTCTAACCCTAAACCTAACACTAGCCCTAACCCAACCCAAAGCAAAACCCTAACCCTAACACTAACGCTAAACCTAACCTTAACCCAAACCCTAACCCTAAACTAAACCCTAACCCTAACCCAAAACCTAAATCAAACCATAACCCTAACCCAAACCCAAACCCTAACCCTAACCCTAACACTAACCCTAACCCAAATCCTAACCCTAACCTTAAACTAAACTTAACCCTACCCCAAACGCTCTCCCCAACACTAACCCTAACCCAAACCCTAACCCTAAACCTAACACTAACCCAAACGCCAACCCTATCGCAAACCCTCACGCTAAACCTAAGCCTAACCCAAATCCTAAACCTAACCCCAACCCCAACCCTAAACCAAACCGAAACGGAAACCCAAACCCTAACCCTAACCTAAACCCTAACCCTAACCCTAACACTAACCCTAACCCTAAACCTAATCCTCACCCTAACCCAAACGCAAACCCTAACACTAACCCTAATATTAACCCAAATCCTAATCCTTACCCTAACCCTAAACCTAACGTTAACCCAAACCCTAATCCTATCACGAATCCTAACACAAACCATAACCCTAACCCTAACCCTAATAGTAACCCTAACCCTAACCCAAACACTAACCCTAACCCTAACCCTAACCCTAACCCTACCCTAACCCTAATTCTAACCCTAACGCTAACCATAAACCATACCCTAATACCTTGGTAGCCTAGAACGGATAATCCTCCTGCCGCACCCCCAAGATTTGAGTTGTACTTTTTTAAGAGCAAAGATTGGATTCAGCAATAATGAAAAAGGAAATTATTTTCCCTCATAGAGAACGATGCCCAAAGTAGTTTTCTGATTCAAATGTAGCTTATAGTAATGAAGAATCCAATATCAATTATATGGTAATTTCTAGAAAGAATGAGGTTGGTTATTGAGGTAACAACGTGCAATCCTGGCAAGAGCTGCAGGACTGGGAAGCATCCTTGGCATGACTTGAACAGGGGAGGAGCACCTGCTCTGAAGCTGTGATAGACAGGCAGAGCTTTGCAAGTGAGTGCAGAGTGCTATTGGTCAGTCTCCTGTCATTGGTGTCTGATGTGGGCACGAGTGCTGAGGTCACAGAATCTTGGACTAAGATTCTGGAACTCCAAGAGGCAGTGACCTGGGAAAGCATTGTTTAGGGTGTTGCTAGGTGATAAAGCCCTCTCAGATGAGTTGCTGAAACACAGAGGTTTCTTGGTGGTAGGCTCTATTGTTTGGGTGACCAGTTTGGAGAGATTTAGTTGACTTTAGGTCAAAGTTCTAGTGATTGGCAAAAAGAAGCAACCAGGAGAAGATGGGAGGAGGAGGGAAGAAGGTGGTGTGGCCAGCTGGCCCTGCCCAGGCCCTCCACATACAGGACCTCTACTAAAACGACTACCTCTACTAATCCTGACCCTAATCCTAACCTTAACCCTAACCCTATCCCTAACCCTAACCTAACACTAACCCTATACCTAACCCTAACCCAACCCAAACTTTAACCCTAAACCTAACCCTAACCCAAACCCTAAGCCTAACCCTAACCATAACCCTAACCTAACCTAATCCTGACCCTAACCCTAACCCTAACTCTAACCGAACCCATAAACCTAACCCTATCCCTAGACACAACCCTAGCCCTAAGCGTAACCCTAACCCTAACCCTAACCCTAAGTCCGAAGTCTAATCCTGTACTTAAACCTAACACAAACACTAACCCTAACACTAACCCTAACCCTAACCCTAATCCAAACCCACGCCCTAACCCTAAACCTAACCCTAAACCAAACCCAAACCCTAACACTAAACTTAACACTAAACCTAAACCTAACCCAAACCCAAACCCTAACCCTAACCCTAAACCTAACAATAACCCAAACCCTAAACCTCACCCTAATCCAAAAGCTAACCCTATCCCAAACCCAAATCCTAACCCTGAAACTAACCCTAATCAAAACCCAAACACTAATCCTAACCCTAACCCTAACCCAAACCCTAACCGTAACAAGAACCCAAACCATAACTCTATCCCTAAACCTAACCCTAACCATAAACCTAACCCTAACTCAAACGCACACCCTAACCCTAAACCTAACCCTAACCCTAACCGAAACCCTAACCCTAACCTTAACCTAAATTTTACCCTAACCCAAACACTAACCCTAACCCCAACCCCAACCCTAAACCAAACCCAAACCGAAACCCTAACGCTAACCGTAACCTAAACCCTAACCTTAATCCTAACAGTAACCCTAATCCAAACCCAAACGCTAATCCTAACCCAAACCCAAACCCTAACCCTAACCCTAACCTTAACACAAACATTAACCCTAAACCTAACCCTAACACAAACGCAAACCCTAAACCTAACCCGAACCCAAACGCAAACCCTAACCCTAACCCTAACCCTAACCCTAACCCAGACCCTAACCATAACCCTAACCCTAGCCCTATCCCTAACCCAAACATTAACCCTAAACGTAACCTTAACCCAAACCCTAACTCTAAACCTAACCCTAACCCAAACCCTAACCCCAACCCTTATCCTAACCCAAACGCAAACCCTAACCCTAACCCTAACCCTAACCCAAACCCAAACCCTAAACCTACCCTAATCCTAACCCTAACCCTAACCCAAACCATAACACTAACCCTAACCCTAACCTGAAACCTAACCCAAACACTAACCCTAACCCTAAACTTAAACATAACCCTAAACCTAAATCTAACCCTAACCATAACAATAAACCATACCCTAATCCCAGGGTATCCTAGAACAGATAATCCTCCTGCCTCACCCCCAAGACTTGATTTGTACGTTTTTAAGAGCAAAGATTGGATTCAGCAACAATGAAAAAGTAAAATATTTTCCCTCATAGAGAACGATGCCCAAAGTAGTTTTCTGATTCAAATGTAGCTTATAGTACTGAAAAATCCAATATCAATACTGTGGTAATTTCTAGAAAGAATGAGGTTGGTTATTGAGGTAACAACGTGCAATCCTGGCAAGAGCTGCAGGACTGGGAAGCAACCTTTCATGACTTGAACAGGGGAGGAGCACCTGCTCTGAAGCTGTGATAGACAGGCAGAGCTTTGCAAGTGAGTGCAGAGTGCTATTGGTCAGTCTCCTGTCATTGGTGTCTGATGTGGGCAGGAGTGCTGAGGTCACAGAATCTTGGACTAAGATTCTGGAACTCCAAGAGGCAGTGACCTAGCAAAGCATTGTTTAGGGTGTTGCAAGGTGACAAAGCACTCTCAGATGAGTTGCTGAAACACAGAGGTTTCTTGGTGGTAGGCTCTATTGTTTGGGTGACCAGTTTGGAGAGATTTAGTTGACTTTAGGTCAAAGTTGTAGTGATTGACAAAAAGAAGCAACCAGGAGAAGATGGGAGGAGGAGGGAAGAAGGTGGTGTGGCCAGCTGGCCCTGCCAAGGCACTACACATAGAGGACCTCTACTAAAACGACTACCTCTACTAACCCTGACCCTAATCCTAACCTTAACCCTAACCCAAACGCTAACCCTAACCCTAACCCTAACCCTAAACCTAACCCTAACCCAAATCCCAACCCTATCGCAAACCCTAACACTAAACTTAAGCCTAACCCAAATCCTAAACCTAACCCCAACCCCAACCCTAAACCAAACCGAAACGGAAACCCAAACCCTAACCCTAACCTAAACCCTAACCCTAACCCTAACACTAACCCTAACCCTAAACCTAACCCTCACCCTAACCCAAACGCAAACCCTAACCCTAACCCTAATATTAACCCAAATCCTAATCCTAACCCTAACCCTAAACCTAACGTTAACACAAACCCTAACCCTAACACGAATCCTAACACAAACCATAACCCTAACCCTAACCCTAATAGTAACCCTAACCCTAACCCAAACACTAACCCTAACCCTAACCCTAAACCTAACCCTAACCCTAATTCTAACCCTAACGCTAACCATAAACCATACCCTAATACCAAGGTAGCCTAGAACGGATAATCCTCCTGCCGCACCCCCAAGATTTGTGTTGTACTTTTTTAAGAGCAAAGATTGGATTCAGCAATAATGAAAAAGGAAATTATTTTCCCTCATAGAGAACGATGCCCAAAGTAGTTTTCTGATTCAAATGTAGCTTATAGTACTGAAGAATCCAATATCAATTATATGGTAATTTCTAGAAAGAATGAGGTTGGTTATTGAGGTAACAACGTGCAATCCTGGCAAGAGCTGCAGAACTGGGAAGCAACCTTGTGATGACTTGAACAGGGGAGGAGCACCTGCTCTGAAGCTGTGATAGACAGGCAGAACTTTGCAAGTGAGTGCAGAGTGCTATTGGTCAGTCTCCTGTCATTGGTGTCTGATGTGGGCAGGAGTGCTGAGGTCACAGAATCTTGGACTAAGATTCTGGAACTCCAAGAGGCAGTGACCTGGGAAAGCATTGTTTAGGGTGTTGCTAGGTGATAAAGCCCTCTCAGATGAGTAGCTGAAACACAGAGCTTTCTTGGTGGTAGGCTCTATTGTATGGGTGACCAGTTTGGAGAGATTTAGTTGACTTTAGGTCAAAGTTCTAGTGATTGGCAAAAAGAAGCAACCAGGAGAAGATGGGAGGAGGAGGGAAGAAGGTGGTGTGGCCAGCTGGCCCTGCCCAGGCCCTCCACATACAGGACCTCTACTAAAACGACTACCTCTACTAACCCTGACCCTAATCCTAACCTTAACCCTAACCCTATCCCTAACCCTAACCTAACACTAACCCTATACCTAACCCTAATCCTAACCCAAACATTAACCCTAAACCTAACCCTAACCCAAACCCTAAGCCTAACCCTAACCCTAACCCTAACCTAACCTAATCCTAACCCTAACCCTAACCCTAACTCTAACCGAACCAATAAACCTAACCCTATCCCTAAACACAACCCTAACCCTAACCGTAACCTTAACCATAACCCTAACCCTAAATCCTAAGAATAAACCTGAACTTAAACCTAACCCAAACACTAACCCTAACACTAACACTAACCCTAACCCTAATCCAAACCCACACCCTAACCCTAACCCTAACCCTAAACCAAACCCAAACCCTAACACTAAACTTAACACTAAACCTAATCCTAACCCAAACCCAAACCCTAACCCTAACCCTAAACCTAACAATAAGACAAACCCTAAACCTCACCCTAATCCAAAAGCTAACCCTAACCCAAACCCAAATCCTAACCCTAAACCTAACCCTAATCAAAACCCAAACACTAATCGTAACCCTAACCCTAACCCAAACCCTAACCGTAACCAGAACCCAAACCATAACTCTATCCCTAAACCTAACCCTAACCATAAACCTAACCCTAACCCAAGCGCACACCCTAACCCTAAACCTAAACCTAACCCTAACCCAAACCCTAACCCTAACCTTAACCTAAATTTTACCCTAACCCAAACACTAACCCTAACCCCAACCCTAACCCTAAACCAAACCCAAACCGAAACCCTAACGCTAACCGTAACCTAAACCCTAACCCTAATCCTAACAGTAACCCTAACCCAAACCCAAATGCTAATCCTAACCCAAACCCAAACCCTAACCCTAACCCTAACCTTAACACAAACATTAACCCTAAACCTAACCCTAACACAAACGCAAACCCTAAACCTAACCCGAACCTAAACGCAAACCCTAACCCTAACCATAACCCAAACCCAAACCCTAAACCTAACCCTAATCCTAACCCTAACCCTAACCCAAACCATAACACTAACCCTAACCCTAACCCGAAACCTAACCCAAACACTAACCCTAACCCTAAACTTAAACATAACCCTAAACCTAAATCTAACCCTAACCCTAACCATAAACCATACCCTAATCCTAGGGTAGCCTAGAACAGATAATCCTCCTGCCTCACCCCCAAGACTTGATTTGTAATTTTTAAGAGCAAAGATTGGATTCAGCAACAATGAAAAAGTAAAATATTTTCCCTCATAGAGAACGATGCCTAAAGTAGTTTTCTGATTCAAATGTAGCTTATAGTACTGAAAAATCCAATATCAATAATGTGGTAATTTCTAGAAAGAATGAGGGTGGTTATTGAGGTAACAACGTGCAATCCTGGCAAGAGCTGCAGGACTGGGAAGGAACCTTGGCATGACTTGAACAGGGGAGGAGCACCTGCTCTGAAGCTTTAATAGACAGGCAGAGCTTTGCAAGTGAGTGCAGAGTGCTATTGGTCAGTCTCCGGTCATTGGTGTCTGATGTGGGCAGGAGTGCTGAGGTCACAGAATCTTGGACTAAGATTCTGGAACTCCAAGAGGCAGTGACCTGGCAAAGCATTGTTTAGGGTGTTGCTAGGTGACAAAGCCCTCTCAGATGAGTTGCTGAAACACAGAGGTTTCTTGGTGGTAGGCTCTATTGTTTGGGTGACCAGTTTGGAGAGATTTAGTTGACTTTAGGTCAAAGTTCTAGTGATTGACAAAAAGAAGCAACCAGGAGAAGATGGGAGGAGGAGGGAAGAAGGTGGTGTGGCCAGCTGGCCCTGCCCAGGCCCTCCACATACAGGACCTCTACTAAAACGACTACCTCTACTAACCCTGACCCTAATCCTAACCTTAACCCTAACCCTAACCCTAATCCTAACCCTAAACCTAACTAACCCTAACCCTAACCCAAACCCTAAGCCTTAACCTAACCCTAACCCAAACCCTAACCCTAACCCTAACCCTAACTCTAACTAACCCTAACCCTAACCCAAACCCTAACCGTAACCAGAACCCAAACCATGACTCTATCCCTAAACCTAACCCTACCCATAAACCTAACCCTAACCCAAACGCACACCCTAACCCTAATCCTAACCCTAACCCTAACCCAAACCTTAACCCTAACCTTAACCTAAATTTAACCCTAACCCAAATGCTAACCCTAACCCTAATCCAAAACATAACCATAATGCTAACCCTAACCCTAACCCTAACAAAAACCCTAACCCTAACCCTAACCCTAACAAAAACCCTAACCCTAACCCTAACCCTAAACCTAACCCTAACACAAACCTTATCCCTAACCCTAACCCTAACCCTAACTCAAACCCTAACACTAAACCTAACCCTAAACCAAAACCAAACCCTAACACTAAACTTAACACTAACCTTAACCCTAACGCAAACCCAAACCCTAACCTAACCCTAACCCTAACAATAAACCAAACCCTAACCCTAAACCTAACCCAAACCGTAATCCTAACCCTAACCCAAACCCAAACCCTAACCGTAACCCTCACCCAAACCATAACCCTAGTCCTAACCCTAACCCTAACACAAACCCTAACCCTAAACCTAAACCTAACCCAAAACCTAACACTATCCCTATCCCTATCCCTAACACCAACCCTAACCCTAACCCTAACCCCAACCCCAACCCTAAACCTAACACAAACCCTAACCCTAACACTAACCCTAACCTCAACCCCAACACAAACCCTAACCCCTACCCTAAACCTAACCCAAACCCTAACACTAACCCTAACCCAAACTCTAACCCTAACCCTAACCATAACCAGAACCCAAACCATAACTCAATCCCTAAACATAACCCTAACCCTAAACCTAACCCTAACCCAAACGCACACCCTTACACTAAACCTAACTCTAAACCTAACCCTATCCCTAAACCTAACCCAAATATTAACCCTAAACCTAACACTAACCCAAACCCTAACCCTAAACCTAACCCTAAACCAAACCCTAAACCTAAACCTAACCCTAACACAAACCCTAACCCTAACCCTAACCCAAACCCAAACCCTAACCCTAACCCTAACACAAACCCATCCGTAACCCTAACCCTAACCCTAACCCTAACCCAAACATTAACCCTAACCCTAAACCTAAACCTAACCCTAACCCAAACACTAACTCTAACCTTAACCCTAACCCTAAACCTAACCCAAACCCTTACCCGAACCCTAACCCTAAAACTAACCCTAACCCTAAGCCTAACCCCTAACCCCTAACATTACCCGTAAACCTAACACTACACAAACCCCTAACTCTAACCGTAACCGTAACCCTTCCCCAATCCAAACCCTAACCCTAACGCTAACCCTAAACCTAACTCATACCCAAAACCTAAGCCTAATCCAAACCCAAACGCAAAACCTAACCCTAACCCTAACCCTAAGACTTACCAAAACCCAAACCCTAACCCTAACCCCAACATTAACCCTAATCTAAACAAACCCTAATCCTAACCCTAATCCAAACCCAAACCCTAACACTAACTCTAACCCTAACCCTAACCCAAACACTAAATCTAATCTTAACCCTAACCCTAACACAAACCCTAACCCTATTCCTAAATCTAACCCAAACCCCAACCCTAACTCTAACCCTAAACCTAAGCCTAACCCAGAACCAAACAATAACCCTAAACCTAATCCTAAACCTAACAATAACCCAAACCCAAACCCCAACCCTAAACTTTACCCTAACCCTATACCTAAGCCAAACCCTAACCCTAACCGTAACCCAAACACTAACCCCAACCATAAGCCTAACCCATAACCCCAACACTAACATTAACCCTAACCCTAAACCAAAACCTAACCCTAACCCAAACACTAACCCTAACATTAACCCTAACCCTGACCCTAAACCTAACTCAAACCCTAACACTAAGCCTAACCCAAACACTAACCCTAACCCTAAGCCTAACCCCTAACCCCTAACCCTAACCCTAACCCTAAACCTAAACCTAAACCTAAACCTAACCCTAACCCACAAACCTAACCCTAACCCTAACCCAAACCAAACCCGAACCCTAACACTAACCCTAACCCTAACACTTACCCAAACCCTAACCTTAACCCTAACCCTAACCCAAGACATAACCATAACCCTAAACCTAACCCTAACCCAAACACTAACCCTAACCCTAAGCCTAAACTCTAACCCCTAACCCTAACCCTAACCCTAACCCTAAACCTAAACCTAACCCTAACACAAACCCAAATACTAACCTTAAACCTAACCCTAACCCTAAACCTAACACAAACCCTAACCCTAACCCTAACCCAAACACTAACCCTAACCCTAAGCCTAACCTCTAAACCCTAACCCTAACCCTAACCCTAAACCTAACTCTAAACCTAAACCTAAACCAAACCCTAACCCTATCCCTAACCCTAACCCTAAGCCTAACCCTAACACTAACCCTAACCCTAACACTAACCCTAACCCTAACCCTTTCCCTTATCCTAACCCTAAACCAAATCCTAACCCTAACCCTAACCCTTATCTGAACTAAAACCCTAACACTAAACGTAACCCTAACCCAAACCCTAAATCTTACCTTAACCCTAAACATAACACAAACCCTAACATTAACCCTAACCCTAACTCTCACACTAACCCTAACCCTAACCCAAACCCTAACTCCAAACCAAAGCCCAACACTAACCCTAACCCTAATCCCTAACCCAAAACCCAGCCCTACCTCTAACCCTAAACTTAACCCTTACACTAACCCAAACCCAAACCCAAACCCTAACACTAACCCTAACCCAAACCCAAACCATAATCCTAACCCTAATCCAAACCTAAACCCTAACACTAACCCTAACCCTGACCCTAACCCAAACCCTAACTCTAACCTTAACCCTAACCCTAACCCTAAACCTATTCCTCACCCTAAACATAACCATAACCTAACCCTAAAACAAACACTTAACCTAACCCTAACCCTAAATCAAAACCTAAGCCTAACCCTAAACTTAACCCTAACCCTAACCCTAACCCTAAACCTAACCCTAAACCTAACCCTAACACAAACCCAAATACTAACCTTAACCGTAACCCTAACCCTAAACCTAACCCAAACCCTAACCCTAACCCAAACCCTAAAACTTACCCTAACCCTAAACCTAACACAAACCCTAACATTAACCCTAACCCTAACTCTCACACTAACCCTAACCCTAATCCAAACCCTAACTCCAAACCAAACCCTAACCCTAACCCTAACCCTAACCCTAACCCTCACCCAAACCCTAACCCTAACGGAATCCCTAACCCTAACCCTAACCCTAAGCCTAACCCTAACCCAAACCCAAACCCTAACACTAACCCTAACCCTAAACCTAACCCTAACCCTAACCCAAAAAGTAACAATAACCCAAACGCGAACTCTACCCCTAAACCTAACACTAACCCTAACCCAAACCAAACCAAAACCCTAACCCTAACACTAACCCTAAACCTAACCTTAACCCAAACCGTAACCCTAAACCAAACCCTAACCCTAACCCTAACCCTAACCCAAACCCTAACCCTAAAACTAACCCTAACCCTAACACTCACCCAAACCCAAACATAATCCTAAACCTAACATTAACACTAACCCAAACCCAAACCCTAATCCTAAACCTAATCCAAACCCTAACCATCACCCTAACTCTAACCCTAAACCTAACCGAAACCCTAAATCTAACCTTAATCCTAACCCTAACTCTAACCCTATTAAAAAACCTAACACTGACCCTAACCCAAACCCCAACCCAAACCGTTACTCTAATCCTAACCCTAACGACACCCTAACCCTAAACCTAAACCTAACCTTAAACCTAAACCTAACGCTAACCCAAACACAAACACTAACGCTCAGCCTAATCCTAACCCTTACCCTAACCCTAACCCATACCATAAACCTAACCCTATCCCTGAACCCAACTCTAACCCAAATCCTAAACCTAACCCTAACACTAACAGAAACCCTAACCCAAGCCAAACTCTAACCCTAACCCTAACCCTAACCCTAACCATAACCATAACCCTAACCCAAATCAAACCCTAAACCTAACCCTCACTGTAACCCTAACCCTAACCCTAACCCAAACCCCAACCCTAACTCTAACCCTAACCTTAATCCTAACACTAACCCAAACCCAAACCATAATCCTAACCCTAACCCTAACCCTAACCCAAACCCAAACCCCAATCCTAGCCCTAATCCAAACACAAACCTAACACTAACCATAAACCTAACCCTACACCAAACCCTAACTCTAACCTTAACCGTAACCCTTACCCAAAACAAACCCTAACCCTAACCCTAACCCTAAACCAAACTCTAACACAAAACCTAACCCTAATCCAAACCCAAACGCAAACCCTAACCCTAACCCTATCCCAAAGACTTACCCAAACCCAAACCCTAACCCTAACCCCAATATTAACCCTAATCTGAACAAACCCTAATCCTAACCCTAATCCAAACATAAACCTTATCCTTAATTCTAACCCTAACCCTAACAAAAACACTAAATCTAATCTTAACCCTAAACTTAACCCTAACTCTAACACAAACCCTAACCCTAACCCTAACCCTAAATCGAACCCAAACGCCAACCCTAACCGTAACCCTAAACCTAAGCCTAACCCAAACCCAAGCACTAACCCTAAGCCTAATCCTAAACCTAACCCTAACCCAAACCCAAAATCTAACCCTAAACTTAACCCTAACCCTAACCCTAAACCTAAGCCAAACCCTAACCCTAACCGTAACCCAAACACTAACCCTAACCCTAAGCCTAACCCATAACCCCAACCCTAACATAAACCCTAACCCTAAACCTAAACCTAACCCTAACCCAAACACTAACCCTAACCTTAACCCTAACCCTAAACCTAAACCTAACTCAAACCCTAACCCTAACCCTAACCCAAACACTAACCCTAACCCTAAGACTAACCCCTAACCCCTAACCCTAACCCTAACCCTAACGCTAAACCTAACCCTAACCCACAACCCTAACCCTACCACAAACCAAACCAGAACCCTAACGCTAACCCTAACTCTAACACTTACCCAAAACCTAACCTTAACCCTAACCCTAACACAAGACCTAACCATAACCCTAAACCTAACCCTAACCCAAACGCTAACCCTAACCCTAAGCCTAAATTCTAACCCCTAACACTAACAGTAACCCTAACCCTAAACCTAAACCTAACCCTAACACAAACACAAATACTAACCTTAACCCTAACCCTAACCCTAAAACTAACGCAAACCCTAACCCTAACCCTAACTCAAACACTAACCCTAACCCTAAGCCTAACCCTTAACCCCTAACCCTAACCCTAACCCTAACGCAAACCAAAAAAAAAACCCTAACCCTAACACTAACCCTAAACCTAACCTTAACCCAAACCCTAACCCTAAACCAAACCCTAAACTAACCCTAACCCTAACCCAAACCCTAACTCCTAACCAAACCCTAAGCCTAACCCTAACCCTAAACCTCACCCAAACCCTAACCCTAACCGAATCCCTAACCCTAACCCTAACCCTAATCCTAACCCTAACCCAAACGGAAACACTAACACTACCCCTAACCCTAAACCTAACCCTACCCCTAACCCAAAAATTAACCCTTACCCAAACGCGAACTCTAACCCTAAAACTAACACTAACCCTAACCCAAACCAAAGCAAAACCCTAACCCTAACACTAACGCTAAACCTAACCTTAACCCAAACCCTAACCCTAAACCAAACCCTAACCCTAACCCTAACCCTAACCCAAAACCTAACCCAAACCATAACCCTAAGCCTAACCCTAACCCTAACCCTAACCCTAACACTAACCCTAACCCAAATCCTAACCCTAACCTTAAACTAAACTTAACCCTAACCCAAACGCTAACCCTAACCCTAACCCTAACCCTAAACCTAACCCTAACCCAAACCCCAACCCTATCGCAAACCCTAACGCTAAACCTAAGCCTAACCCAAATCCTAAACCTAACCCCAACCCCAACCCTAAACCAAACCGAAACGGAAATCCAAACCCTAACCCTAACCTAAACCCTAACCCTAACCCTAACACTAACCCTAACCCTAAACCTAACCCTCACCCTAACCCAAACGCAAACCCTAACACTAACCCTAATATTAACCCAAATCCTAATCCTAACCCTAACCCTAACCCTAACGTTAACCCAAACCCTAACCCTAACACGAATCCTAAGAAAAACCATAACCCTAACCCTAACCCTAATAGTAACCCTAACCCTAACCCAAACACTAAACCTAACCCTAACAATAAACCTAAACCTAACCCTAATTATAACCCTAACGCGAACCATAAACCATACCCTAATACCAAGGTAGCCTAGAACGTATAATCCTCCTGCCGCACCCCCAAGATTTGAGTTGTACTTTTTTAAGAGCAAAGGTTGGATTCAGCAATAATGAAAAAGGAAATTATTTTCCCTCATAGAGAACGATGCCCAAAGTAGTTTTCTGATTCAAATGTAGCTTATAGTAATGAAGAATCCAATATCAATTATATAGTAATTTCTAGAAAGAATGAGGTTGGTTATTGAGGTAACAACGTGCAATCCTGACAAGAGCTGCAGGACTGGGAAGCATCCTTGGCATGACTTGAACAGGGGAGGAGCACCTGCTCTGAAGCTGTGATAGACAGGCAGAGCTTTGCAAGTGAGTGCAGAGTGCTATTGGTCAGTCTCCTGTCATTGGTGTCTGATGTGGGCACGAGTGCTGAGGTCACAGAATCTTGGACTAAGATTCTGGAACTCCAAGAGGCAGTGACCTGGGAAAGCATTGTTTAGGGTGTTGCTAGGTGATAAAGCCCTCTCAGATGAGTTGCTGAAACACAGAGGTTTCTTGGTGGTAGGCTCTTTTGTTTGGGTGACCAGTTTGGAGAGATTTAGTTGACTTTAGGTCAAAGTTCTAGTGATTGGCAAAAAGAAGCAACCAGGAGAAGATGGGAGGAGGAGGGAAGAAGGTGGTGTGGCCAGCTGGCCCTGCCCAGGCCCTCCACATACAGGACCTCTACTAAAACGACTACCTCTACTAATCCTGACCCTAATCCTAACCTTAACCCTAACCCTATCCCTAACCCTAACCTACCACTAACCCTATACCTAACCCTAACCCAACCCAAACATTAACCCTAAACCTAACCCTAACCCAAACATAAGATTAACCCTAACCCTAACCCTAACTTAACCTAATCCTAACCCTAACCCTAACCCTAACTCTAACCGAACCCATAAACCTAACCCTATCCCTAAACACAACCCTATCCCTAACCGTAACCCTAACCCTAACCCTAACCCTAACCCTAAATCCTAAGACTAAACCTGAACTTAAACCTAACCCAAACACTAACCCTAACACTAACCCTAAACCTAACCCTAATCCAAACCCACACCCTAACCCTAACCCTAACCCTAAACCAAACCCAAACCCTAACACTAAACTTAACACTAAACCTAATCCTAACCCAAACCCAAACCCTAACCCTAACCCTAAAACTAACAAGAACCCAAACCCTAAACCTCACCCTAATCCAAAAGCTAACCCTAACCCAAACCCAAATCCTAACCCTAAACCTAACCCTAATCAAAACCCAAACACTAATCCTAACCCTAACCATAACCCAAACCCTAACCGTAACCAGAACCCAAACCATAACTCTATCCCTAAACCTAACCCTAACCATAAACCTAACCCTAACCCAAACGCACACCCTAACCCTAAACCTAACCCTAACCCTAACCCAAACCCTAACCCTAACCTTAACCTAAATTTTACCCTAAACCAAACACTAACCCTAACCCCAACCCTAACCCTAAACCAAACCCAAACCGAAACCCTAACGCTAACCGTAACCTAAACCCTAACCTTAATCCTAACAGTAACCCTAACCCAAACCCAAACGCTAATCCTAACCCAAACCCAAACCCTAACCCTAACCCTAACCTTAACACAAACATTAACCCTAAACCTAACCCTAACACAAACGCAAACCCTAAACCTAACCCGAACCCAAACGCAAACCCTAACCCTAACCCTAACCCTAACCCTAACCCAGACCCTAACCATAACCCTAACCCTAACCCTAACCCTAACCCAAACATTAACCCTAAACGTAACCTTAACCCAAACCCTAACTCTAAACCTAACCCTAACCCAAACCCTAACCCCAACCCTTATCCTAACCCAAACGCAAACCCTAACCCTAACCCTAACCCTAACCCAAACCCAAACCCTAAACCTACCCTAATCCTAACCCCAACCCTAACCCAAACCATAACACTAACCCTAACCCTAACCCGAAACCTAACCCAAACACTAACCCTAACCCTAAACTTAAACATAACCCTAAACCTAAATCTAACCCTAACCATAACCATAAACCATACCCTAATCCCAGGGTATCCTAGAACAGATAATCCTCCTGCCTCACCCCCAAGACTTGATTTGTACTTTTTTAAGAGCAAAGATTGGATTCAGCAACAATGAAAAAGTAAAATATTTTCCCTCATAGAGAACGATGCCCAAAGTAGTTTTCTGATTCAAATGTAGCTTATAGTACTGAAAAATCCAATATCAATACTGTGGTAATTTCTAGAAAGAATGAGGTTGGTTATTGAGGTAACAACGTGCAATCCTGGCAAGAGCTGCAGGACTGGGAAGCAACCTTTCATGACTTGAACAGGGGAGGAGCACCTGCTCTGAAGCTGTGATAGACAGGCAGAGCTTTGCAAGTGAGTGCAGAGTGCTATTGGTAAGTCTCCTGTCATTGGTGTCTGATGTGGGCAGGAGTGCTGAGGTCACAGAATCTTGGACTAAGATTCTGGAACTCCAAGAGGCAGTGACCTAGCAAAGCATTGTTTAGGGTGTTGCTAGGTGACAAAGCCCTCTCAGATGAGTTGCTGAAAAACAGAGGTTTCTTGGTGGTAGGCTCTATTGTTTGGGTGACCAGTTTGGAGAGATTTAGTTGACTTTAGGTCAAAGTTCTAGTGATTGACAAAAAGAAGCAACCAGGAGAAGATGGGAGGAGGAGGGAAGAAGGTGGTGTGGCCAGCTGGCCCTGCCCAGGCCCTCCACATACAGGACCTCTACTAAAACGACTACCTCTACTAACCCTGACCCTAATCCTAACCTTAACCCTAACCCAAACGCTAACCCTAACCCTAACCCTAACCCTAACCCTGACCCTAACCCAAACCCTAAATCTACCCTTAACCCTAACCCTAATCCTAAACCTATTCCTAACCCTAAACATAACCATAACCTAACCCTAAAACAAACCCTTAACTTAACCCTAACCCTAAACCAAAACCTAAGCCTAAACCTAAACTTAACCGTAACCCTAACCCTAACCCTAACACAAACCCTAACCCTAATCCTGACCGTAATCCTAACACTAAAACTAACTCTAACCCTAACCCAAACCAAATCCTAACCCTAACCCTATCCCTAACCCAAACCCTAAACGTAACCATTACCCTAACCCTAACCCTAACCCAACACTAAACCTAAGTCTAACCCTAACCCAAACTAAACCCTAACCCTAACCCTATCCCTAACCCCAACACTAACCCTAACCCAAACCCTAATCCTAACCCTAACACTAAGCCTAAACCTAAGACTAACCCAAATCAAAACACTAACCCTAAACCTAACCCTAAACCTAAGCCAAACCCTAACCCTAACCCTAACCCTAACCCAAACACTAACCCTAACCCTAAGCCTAACTCCTAACCCCACCCCCAACATTAACCCCAACCCTAAACCTAAATCTAACCCTAACCCAAACACTAACCATAGCCTTAACCCTAACCCTAACCCAAACCTAACTCAAAACCTAACCCTAAACCAAACACTATCCCTAACCCTAAGCCTAACCCCTAACCCCTAACCCTAACCCTAATCTTAAGCCTAAACCTAACCCTAACCACAACCCTAACCCTAACCCTAACCCAAACCAAACGCTAACCCTCACCCTAACCCTAACTCTAACCCAAGACGTAACATTATCCCTAAACTTAACCCTAACCCAAACACTAACCCTAACCATAAGCCTAACCTCTAACCCCTAACCCTACCCTAACCCTAACCCTAAACCTAAACCTAACCCTAACACAAACCCTAATCCTAAACTTAACCCTAACCCAAACCCTAAACCTAACCCTAACCCTAAACCTAAGCCTAACGCAAAAAAAATACTAAACCTAAGACTAAACTTAACCCTAAACCTAAACCTAAACCTAAGCCAAACCCTAACCCTAAACCTAACCCAGACACTAACCCTAACCCTAACCCTTAGCCTAACCCCTAACCCCAACCCTAACATTAACCCTAACCCCAAACCTAAACCTAACCCTAACCCAAACACTAACTCTAACCTTAACCCTAACCCTAAACCTAACCCAAACCCTAACCCTAACCCTAACCCAAAAACTAACCCTAACCCTAAGCCTAACCCCTAACCCCTAACATTAACCGTAAACCTAACACTACACAAAACCCTGACTCTAACCTTAACCGTAACCCTTACCCAATCCAAACCCTAACACTAACCCAAACCATAAACCTAACTCATACCCAAAACCTAAGCCTAATCTAAACCCAAACGCAAAACCTAACCCTAACCCTAACCCTAAGACTTACCAAAACCCAAACCCTAACCCTAACCCCAACATTAACCCTAATCTAAACAAACCCTAATCCTAACCCTAATCCAAACCCAAACCCTAACACTAACTCTAACCCTAACCCTAACCCAAACACTAAATCTAATCTTAACCCTAACCTTAACCCTAACCCTAACACAAACCCTAACCCTATTCCTAAATCTAACCCAAACCCCAACCCTAACTCTAACCCTAAACCTAAGCCTAACCCAGAACCAAACAATAACCCTAAGCCTAATCCTAAACCTAACAATAACCCAAACCCAAACCCCAACCCTAAACTTTACCCTAACCCTATACCTAAGCCAAACCCTAACCCTAACCGTAACCCAAACACTAACCCCAACCATAAGCCTAACCCATAACCCCAACACTAACATTAACCCTAACCCTAAACCAAAACCTAACACTAAACCAAACACTAACCCAAACCTTAACCCTAACCCTGACCCTAAACCTAACTCAAACCCTAACACTAAGCGTAACCCAAACACTAACCCTAACTCTAAGCCTAACCCCTAACCCCTAACCCTAACCCTAACCCTAACCCTAAACCTAAACCTAACCCTAACCCACAAACCTAACCCTAACCCTAACCCAAACCAAACCCGAACCCTAACACTAACCCTAACCCTAACACTTACCCAAACCCTAACATTAACCCTAACCCTAACCAAAGACATAACCATAACCCTAAACCTAACCCTAACCCAAACACTAACCCTAACCCTAAGCCTAAACTCTAACCCCTAACCCTAACCCTAAACCTAACCCTAAACCTAAACCTAACCCTAACACAAACCCAAATACTAACTTTAAACCTAACCCTAACCCTAAACCTAACACAAACCCTAACCCTAACCCTAACCCTAACCCAAACCCTAAACCAAACCCCAACCCTACCTCGAACCCTAACCTTAACCCTTACACTAACCCAAACCCAAACCCAAACCCTAACACTAACCCTAACCCAAACCCAAACCATAATCCTAACCCTAATCCAAACCTAAACCCTAACACTAACCCTAACCCTGACCCTAACCCAAACCCTAACTCTAACCTTAACCCTAATCCTAACCCTAAACCTATTCCTCACCCTAAACATAACCATAACCTAACCCTAAAACAAAGACTTAACCTAACCCTAACCCTAAACCAAAACCTAAGCCTAACCCTAAACTTAACCCTAACCCTAACCCTAACCCTAAACCTAACCCTAAACCTAACCCTAACAGAAACCCAAATACTAACCTTAACCGTAACCCTAACCCTAAACCTAACCCAAACCCTAACCCTAACCCAAACCCTAAAACTTACCCTAACCCTAAACCTAACACAAACCCTAACATTAACCCTAACCCTAACTCTCACACTAACCCTAACCCTAATCCAAACCCTAACTCCAAACCAAACCCTAACCCTAACCCTAACCCTAACCCTCACCCAAACCCTAACCCTAACGGAATCCCTAACCCTAACCCTAACCCTAAGCCTAACCCTAACCCAAACCCAAACCCTAACACTAACCCTAACCCTAAACCTAACCCTAACCCTAACCCAAAAAGTAACAATAACCCAAACGCGAACTCTACCCCTAAACCTAACACTAACCCTAACCCAAACCAAACCAAAACCCTAACCCTAACACTAACCCTAAACCTAACCTTAACCCAAACCGTAACCCTAAACCAAACCCTAACCCTAACCCTAACCCTAACCCAAACCCTAACCCTAAAACTAACCCTAACCCTAACACTCACCCAAACCCAAACATAATCCTAAACCTAACATTAACACTAACCCAAACCCAAGCCCTTATCCTAAACCTAAACCAAACCCTAACCATCACCCTAGCTCTAACCCTAAACCTAACCGAAACCCTAAATCGAACCTTAATCCTAACCCTAACTCTAACCCTATTAAAAAACCTAACACTGACCCTAACCCAAACCCCAACCCAAACCGTTACTCTAATCCTAACCCTAACGACACCCTAACCCTAAACCTAAACCTAACCTTAACCCTAAACCTAACCCTAACCCAAACACAACCACTACCCCTCAGCCTAATCCTAACCCTTACCCTAACCCTAACCCATACCATAAACCTAACCCTATCCCTGAACCCAACTCTAACCCAAATCCTAAACCTAACCCTAACAATAACAGAAACCCTAACCCAAGCCAAACTCTAACCCTAACCCCAACCCCAACCATAACCATAACCCTAACCCAAAACAAACCCTAACCCTAACCCTAACCCTCACTGTAACCCTAACCCTAACCCTAACCCAAACCCCAACCCTAACTCTAACCCTAACCTTAATCCTAACACTAACCCAAACCCAAACCATAATCCTAACCCTAACCCTAACCATAACCCAAACCCAAACCCCAATACTAGCCCTAATCCAAACCCAAACCTAACACTAACTGTAAACCTAACCCTACACCAAACCCTAACTCTAACCTTAACCGTAACCCTTACCCAAAACAAACCCTAACCCTAACCCTAACCCTAAACCAAACTCTAACCCAAAACCTAACCCTAATCCAAACCCAAACGCAAACCCTAACCCTAACCCTATCCCAAAGACTTACCCAAACCCAAACCCTAACCCTAACCCCAACATTAGCCCTAATCTGAACAAACCCTAATCCTAACCCTAATCCAAACATAAACCTTATCCTTAATTCTAGCCCTAACCCTAACAGAAGCACTAAATCCAATCTTAAGCCTAAACTTAACCCTAACTCTAACACAAACCCTAACCCTAACCCTAAATCGAACCCAAACCCCAACCCTAACCGTAACCCGAAACCTAAGCCTAACCCAAACCCAAGCACTAACCCTAAACCTAATCCTAAACCTAACCCTAACCCAAACCCAAAACCTAACCCTAAACTTAACCCTAACCCTAACCCTAAACCTAAGCCAAACCCTAACCCTAACCGTAACCCAAACACTAACCCTAACCCTAAGCCTAACCCATAACCCCAACCCTAACATAAACCCTAACCCTAAACCTAAACCTAACCCTAACCCAAACACTAACGTTAACCTTAACCCTAACCCTAACCCTAAACCTAACTCAAACCCTAACCCTAACCCTAACCCAATCACTAACCCTAACCCTAAGACTAACCCCTAACCCCTAACCCTAACCCTAACCCTAAACCTAAACCTAACCCTAACCCACAACCCTAACCCTAACCCAAACCAAACCCGAAACCTAACGCTAACCATAACTCTAACACTTACACAAAACCTAACTTTAACCCTAACCCTAACACAAGACCTAACCATAACCCTAAACCTAACCCTAACCCAAACGCTAACCCTAACCCTAAGCCTAAACTCTAACCCCTAACACTAACAGTAACCCTAACCCTAAACCTAAACCTAACCCTAACACAAACCCAAATACTAACCTTAACCCTAACCCTAACCCTAAACCTAACGCAAACCCTAAACCTAACCCTAACTCAAACACTAACCCTAACCCTAAGCCTAACCCCTAACCCCTAACCCTAACCCTAACCCTAACGCAAACCAAAAAAAAAACCCTAACCCAAACACTAACCCTAAACCTAACCTTAACCCAAACCCTAACCCTAAACCAAACCCTAACCTAACCCTAACCCTAAACCAAACCCTAACTCCTAACCAAACCCTAAGCCTAACCCTAACCCTAAACCTCACCCAAACCCTAACCCTAACCGAATCCCTAACCCTAACCCTAACCCTAATCCTAACCCTAACCCAAACGGAAACACTAACACTAACCCTAACCCTAAACCTAACCCTAACCCTAACCCAAAAAGTAACCCTTACCCAAACGCGAACTCTAACCCTAAACCTAACACTAACCCTAACCCAAACCAAAGCAAAACCCTAACCCTAACACTAACGCTAAACCTAACCTTAACCCAAACCCTAACCCTAAACTAAACCCTAACCCTAACCCAAAACCTAACCCAAACCATAACCCTAACCCAAACCCAAACCCTAACCCTAACCCTAACACTAACCCTAACCCAAATCCTAACCCTAACCTTAAACTAAACTTAACCCTAACCCAAACGCTAACCCTAACCCTAACCCTAACCCAAACCCTAACCCTAAACCTAACCCTAACCCAAACCCCAACCCTATCGCAAACCCTAACTCTAAACCTAAGCCTAACCCAAATCCTAAACCTAACCCCAACCCCAACCCTAAACCAAACCCAAACGGGAACCCAAACCCTAACCCTAACCTAAACCCTAACCCTAACCCTAACACTAACCCTAACCCTAAACCTAACCCTCACCCTAACCCAAACGCAAACCCTAACACTAACCCTAATATTAACCCAAATTCTAATTCTTACCCTAACCCTAACCCTAACGTTAACCCAAACCCTAATCCTAACACGAATCCTAACACAAAC
>JAJHUQ010000037.1:3110000-3125000 GCA_035773235.1 Eospalax fontanierii | reverse complement strand
ACTCTAACCTTAACCCTAACCCTAACCCTAAACCTAACCCAAACCCTTACCCTAACCCTAACCCTAAAACTAACCCTAACCCTAAGCCTAACCCCTAACCCCTAACATTAACCGTAAACCTAACACTACACAAAACCCTAACTCTAACCTTAACCGTAACCCTTACCCAATCCAAACCCTAACCCTAAACCTAACTCATATCCAAAACCTAAGCCTAATCCAAACCCAAACGCAAAACCTAACCCTAACCCTAACCCTAAGACTTACCAAAACCCAAACCCTAACCCTAACCCCAACATTAACCCTAATCTAAACAAACCCTAATCCTAACCCTAATCCAAACCCAAACCCTAACACTAACTCTAACCCTAACCCTAACCCAAACACTAAATCTAATCTTAACCCTAACCTTAACCCTAACCCTAACACAAACCCTAACCCTATTCCTAAATCTAACCCAAACCCCAACCCTAACTCTAACCCTAAACCTAAGCCTAACCCAGAACCAAACAATAACCCTAAGCCTAATCCTAAACCTAACAATAACCCAAACCCCAACCCTAAACTTAACCCTAACCCTATACCTAAGCCAAACCCTAACCCTAACCGTAACCCAAACACTAACCCCAACCATAAGCCTAACCCATAACCCCAACACTAACATTAACCCTAACCCTAAACCAAAACCTAACCCTAACCCAAACACTAACCCTAAACTTAACCCTAACCCTGACCCTAAACCTAACTCAAACCCTAACACTAAGCCTAACCCAAACACTAACCCTAACCCTAAGGCTAACCCCTAACCCCTAACCCTAACCCTAACCCTAACCCTAAACCTAAACCTAACCCTAACCCACAAACCTAACCCTAATCCTAACCCAAACCAAACCCGAACCCTAACACTAACCCTAACCCTAACACTTACCCAAACCCTAACCTTAACCCTAACCCTAACCCAAGACATAACCATAACCCTAAACCTAACCCTAACCCATACACTAACCCTAAACCTATGCCTAAACTCTAACCCCTAACCCTAACCCTAACCCTAACCCTAAACCTAAACCTAACCCTAACACAAACCCAAATACTAACCTTAAACCTAACCCTAACCCTAAACCTAACACAAACCCTAACACAAACCCTAACCCTAACCCTAACCCAAACACTAACCCTAACCCTAAGCCTAACCTCTAAACCCTAACCCTAACCCTAACCCTAAACCTAACTCTAAACCTAAACCTAAACCAAACCCTAAACCTATCCCTAACCCTAACCCTAAGCCTAACCCTAACACTAACCCTAACACTAACCCTAACCCTAACCCTTTCCCTTATCCTAACCCTAAACCAAACCCTAACCCTAACCCTAACCCTAACCCTAACCCTAATCTGAACTAAAACCCTAACACTAAACGTAACCCTAACCCAAACCCTAAATCTTACCTTAACCCTAAACATAACACAAACCCTAACATTAACCCTAACCCTAACTCTCACACTAACCCTAACCCTAACCCAAACCCTAACTCCAAACCAAAGCCCAACACTAACCCTAACCCTAATCCCTAACCCAAAACCCAACCCTACCTCTAACCCTAACCTTAACCCTTACACTAACCCAAACCCAAACCCAAACCCTAACACTAACCCTAACCCTGACCCTCACCCACTCCCTAACTCTATCCTTAACCCTAACCCTAACCCTAAACCTATTCCTCACCCTAAACATAACCATAACCTAACCCTAAAACAAACACTTAACCTAACCCTAACCCTAAATCAAAACCTAAGCCTAACCCTAAACTTAACCCTAACCCTAACCCTAACCCTTAACCTAACCCTAAACCTAACCCTAACAAAAACCCAAATACTAACCTTAACCGTAACCCTAACCCTAAACCTAACCCAAACCCTAACCCTAACCCAAACCCTAAAACTTACCCTAACCCTAAACCTAACACAAACCCTAACATTAACCCTAACCCTAACTCTCACACTAACCCTAACCCTAATCCAAACCCTAACTCCAAACCAAACCCTAACCCTAACCCTAACCCTAACCCTCACCCAAACCCTAACCCTAACGGAATCCCTAACCCTAACCCTAACCCTAAGCCTAACCCTAACCCAAACCCAAACCCTAACACTAACCCTAACCCTAAACCTAACCCTAACCCTAACCCAAAAAGTAACAATAACCCAAACGCGAACTCTACCCCTAAACCTAACACTAACCCTAACCCAAACCAAACCAAAACCCTAACCCTAACACTAACCCTAAATCTAACCTTAACCCAAACCGTAACCCTAAACCAAACCCTAACCCTAACCCTAACCCTAACCCAAACCCTAACCCTAAAACTAACCCTAACCCTAACACTCACCCAAACCCAAACATAATCCTAAACCTAACATTAACACTAACCCAAACCCAAACCCTAATCCTAAACCTAATCCAAACCCTAACCATCACCCTAACTCTAACCCTAAACCTAACCGAAACCCTAAATCTAACCTTAATCCTAACCCTAACTCTAACCCTATTAAAAAACCTAACACTGACCCTAACCCAAACCCCAACCCAAACCGTTACTCTAATCCTAACCCTAACGACACCCTAACCCTAAACCTAAACCTAACCTTAAACCTAAACCTAACCCTAACCCAAACACAAACACTAACCCTCAGCCTAATCCTAACCCTTACCCTAACCCTAACCCATAACATAAACCTAACCCTATCCCTGAACCCAACTCTAACCCAAATCCTAAACCTAACCCTAACACTAACAGAAACCCTAACCCAAGCCAAACTCTAACCCTAAACCTAACCCTAACCCTAACCATAACCATAACCCTAACCCAAATCAAACCCTAAACCTAACCCTCACTGTAACCCTAACCCTAACCCTAACCCAAACCCCAACCCTAACTCTAACCCTAACCTTAATCCTAACACTAACCCAAACCCAAACCATAATCCTAACCCTAACCCTAACCCTAACCCAAACCCAAACCCCAATCCTAGCCCTAATCCAAACACAAACCTAACACTAACCATAAACCTAACCCTACACCAAACCCTAACTCTAACCTTAACCGTAACCCATACCCAAAACAAACCCTAACCCTAACCCTAACCCTAAACCAAACTCTAACCCAAAACCTAACCCTAATCCAAACCCAAACGCAAACCCTAACGCTAACCCTATCCCAAAGGCTTACCCAAACCCAAACCCTAACCCTAACCCCAATATTAACCCTAATCTGAACAAACCCTAATCCTAACCCTAATCCAAACATAAACCTTATCCTTAATTCTAATCCTAACCCTAACAAAAACACTAAATCTAACCTTAACCCTAAATTTAACCCTAACTCTAACACAAACCCTAACCCTAACCTTAACCCTAAATCGAACCCAAACCCCAACCCTAACCGTAACCCTAAACCTAAGCCTAACCCAAACCCAAGCACTAACCCTAAGCCTAATCCTAAACCTAACCCTAACCCAAACCCAAAACCTAACCCTAAACTTAACCCTAACCCTAAACCTAAACCTAAGCCAAACCCTAACCCTAACCGTAACCCAAACACTAACCCTAACCCTAAGCCTAACCCATAAACCCAACCCTAACATAAACCCTAACCCTAAACCTAAACCTAACCCTACCCAAACACTAACCCTAACCTTAACCCTAACCCTAACCCTAAACCTAACTCAAACCCTAACCCTAACCCTAACCCAAACACTAACCCTAACCCTAAGACTAACCCCTAACCCCTAACCCTAACCCTAACCCTAAACCTAAACCTAACCCTAACCCACAACCCTAACCCTAACCCAAACCAAACCCGAACCCTAACGCTAACCCTAACTCTAACACTTACCCAAAACCTAACCTTAACCCTAACCCTAACACAAGACCTAACCATAACCCTAAACCTAACCCTAACCCAAACGCTAACCCTAACCCTAAGCCTAAACTCTAACCCCTAACACTAACAGTAACCCTAACCCTAAACCTAAACCTAACCCTAACACAAACCCAAATACTAACCTTAACCCTAACCCTAACCCTAAACCTAACGCAAACCCTAACCCTAACCCTAACTCAAACACTAACCCTAACCCTAAGCCTAACCCCTAACCCCTAACCCTAACCCTAACCCTAACGCAAACCAAAAAAAAAACCTAACCCTAAAACTAACCCCAAACCTAACCTTAACCCAAACCCTAACCCTAAACCAAACCCTAACCTAACCCTAACCCTAATCCAAAAACTAACTCCTAACCAAACCCTAAGCCTAACCCTAACCCTAAACCTCACCCAAACCCTAACCCTAACCGAATCCCTAACCCTAACCCTAACCCTAATCCTAACCCTAACCCAAACGGAAACACTAACACTAACCCTAACCCTAAACCTAACCCTAACCCTAACCCAAAAAGTAACCCTTACCCAAACGCGAACTCTAACCCTAAAACTAACACTAACCCTAACCCAAACCAAAGCAAAACCCTAACCCTAACACTAATGCTAAACCTAACCTTAACCCAAACCCTAACCCTAAACCAAACCCTAACCCTAACCCTAACCCTAACCCAAAACCTAACCCAAACCATAACCCTAACCCAAACCCAAACCCTAACCCTAACCCTAACACTAACCCTAACCCAAATCCTAACCCTAACCTTAAACTAAACTTAACCCTAACCCAAACGCTAACCCTAACCCTAACCCTAACCCTAAACCTAACCCTAACCCAAACCCCAACCCTATCGCAAACCCTAACGCTAAACCTAAGCCTAACCCAAATCCTAAACCTAACCCCAACCCCAACCCTAAACGAAACCGAAACGGAAACCCAAACCCTAACCCTAACCTAAACCCTAACCCTAACCGTAACACTAACCCTAACCCTAAACCTAACCCTCACCCTAACCCAAACGCAAACCCTAACCCTAACCCTAATATTAACCCAAATCCTAATCCTAACCCTAACCCTAAACCTAACGTTAACACAAACCCTAACCCTAACACGAATCCTAACACAAACCATAACCCTAACCCTAATAGTAACCCTAACCCTAACCCAAACACTAACCCTAACCCTAACAATAAACCTAAACCTAACCCTAATTATAACCCTAACGCTAAAAATAAACCATACCCTAATACCAAGGTAGCCTAGAACGGATAATCCTCCTGCCGCACCCCCAAGATTTGAGTTGTACTTTTTTAAGAGCAAAGATTGGATTCAGCAATAATGAAAAAGGAAATTATTTTCCCTCATAGAGAACGATGCCCAAAGTAGTTTTCTGATTCAAATGTAGCTTATAGTAATGAAGAATCCAATATCAATTATATGGTAATTTCTAGAAAGTATGAGGTTGGTTATTGAGGTAACAACGTGCAATCCTGGCAAGAGCTGCAGAACTGGGAAGCAACCTTGCGATGACTTGAACAGGGGAGGAGCACCTGCTCTGAAGCTGTGATAGACAGGCAGAGCTTTGCAAGTGAGTGCAGAGTGCTATTGGTCAGTCTCCTGTCATTGGTGTCTGATGTGGGCACGAGTGCTGAGGTCACAGAATCTTGGACTAAGATTCTGGAACTCCAAGAGGCAGTGACCTGGGAAAGCATTGTTCAGGGTGTTGCTAGGTGATAAAGCCCTCTCAGATGAGTTGCTGACACACAGAGGTTTCTTGGTGGTAGGCTCTATTGTTTGGGTGACCAGTTTGGAGAGATTTAGTTGACTTTAGGTCAAAGTTCTAGTGATTGGCAAAAAGAAGCAACCAGGAGAAGATGGGAGGAGGAGGGAAGAAGGTTGTGTGGCCAGCTGGCCCTGCCCAGGCCCTCCACATACAGGACCTCTACTAAAACGACTACCTCTACTAATCCTGACCCTAATCCTAACCTTAACCCTAACCCTATCCCTAACCCTAACCTACCACTAACCCTATACCTAACCCTAACCCAACCCAAACATTAACCCTAAACCTAACCCTAACCCAAACCCTAAGCCTAACCCTAACCCTAACCCTAACCTAACCTAATCCTAACCCTAACCCTAACCCTAACTCTAACCGAACCCATAAACCTAACCCTATCCCTAAACACAACCCTATCCCTAACCGTAACCCTAACCCTAACCCTAACCCTAAATCCTAAGACTAAACCTGAACTTAAACCTAACCCAAACACTAACCCTAACACTAACCCTAACCCTAACCCTAATCCAAACCCACACCCTAACCCTAACCCTAACCCTAAAACAAACCCAAACCCTAACACTAAAATTAACACTAAACCTAATCCTAACCCAAACCCAAACCCTAACCCTAACCCTAAAACTAACAATAACCCAAACCCTAAACCTCACCCTAATCCAAAAGCTAACCCTAACCCAAACCCAAATCCTAACCCTAAACCTAACCCTAATCAAAACCCAAACACTAATCCTAACCCTAACCCTAACCCAAACCCTAACCGTAACCAGAACCCAAACCATAACTCTATCCCTAAACCTAACCCTAACCGTAAACCTAACCCTAACCCAAACGCACACCCTAACCCTAAACCTAACCCTAACCCTAACCCAAACCCTAACCCTAACCTTAACCTAAATTTTACCCTAAACCAAACACTAACCCTAACCCCAACCCTAACCCTAAACCAAACCCAAACCGAAAACCTAACGCTAACCGTAACCTAAACCCTAACCTTAATCCTAACAGTAACCCTAACCCAAACCCAAACGCTAATCCTAACCCAAACCCAAACCCTAACCCTAACCCTAACCTTAACACAAACATTAACCCTAAACCTAACCCTAACACAAACGCAAACCCTAAACCTAACCCGAACCCAAACGCAAACCCTAACCCTAACCCAGACCCTAACCATAACCCTAACCCTAACCCTAACCCTAACCCTAACCCAAACATTAACCCTAAACGTAACCTTAACCCAAACCCTAACTCTAAACCTAACCCCAACCCAAACCCTAACCCCTACCCTTATCCTAACCCAATCGCAAACACTAACCCTAACCCAAACCCAAACCCTAAACCTACCCTAATCCTAACCCTAACCCTAACCCAAACCATAACACTAACCCTAACCCGAAACCTAACCCAAACACTAACCCTAACCCTAAACTTAAACATAACCCTAAACCTAAATCTAACCCTAACCATAACCATAAACCATACCCTAATCCCAGGGTATCCTAGAACAGATAATCCTCCTGCCTCACCCCCAAGACTTGATTTGTACTTTTTTAAGAGCAAAGATTGGATTCAGCAACAATGAAAAAGTAAAATATTTTCCCTCATAGAGAACGATGCCCAAAGTAGTTTTCTGATTCAAATGTAGCTTATAGTACTGAAAAATCCAATATCAATACTGTGGTAATTTCTAGAAAGAATGAGGTTGGTTATTGAGGTAACAACGTGCAATCCTGGCAAGAGCTGCAGGACTGGGAAGCAACCTTTCATGACTTGAACAGGGGAGGAGCACCTGCTCTGAAGCTGTGATAGACAGGCAGAGCTTTGCAAGTGAGTGCAGAGTGCTATTGGTCAGTCTCCTGTCATTGGTGTCTGATGTGGGCAGGAGTGCTGAGGTCACAGAATCTTGGACTAAGATTCTGGAACTCCAAGAGGCAGTGACCTGGGAAAGCATTGTTTAGGGTGTTGCTAGGTGACAAAGCCCTCTCAGATGAGTTGCTGAAACACAGAGGTTTCTTGGTGGTAGGCTCTATTGTTTGGGTGACCAGTTTGGAGAGATTTAGTTGACTTCAGGTCAAAGTTCTAGTGATTGACAAAAAGAAGCAACCAGGAGAAGATGGGAGGAGGAGGGAAGAAGGTGGTGTGGCCAGCTGGCCCTGCCCAGGCCCTCCACATACAGGACCTCTACTAAAACGACTACCTCTACTAACCCTGACCCTAATCCTAACCTTAACCCTAACCCAAACGCTAACCCTAACCCTAACCCTAACCCTAAACCTAACCCTAACCCAAACCCCAACCCTATCGCCAACCCTAACGCTAAACCTAAGCCTAACCCAAATCCTAAACCTAACCCCAACCCCAACCCTAAACCATACCGAAACGGAAACCCAAACCCTAACCCTACCCTAAACCCTAACCCTAACCCTAACACTAACCCTAACCCTAAACCTAACCCTCACCCTAACCCAAACGCAAACCCTACCCCTAACCCTAATATTAACCCAAATCCTAATCCTAACCCTAAACCTAACGTTAACACAAACCCTAACCCTAACACGAATCCTAACACAAACCATAACCCTAACCCTAACCCTAATAGTAACCCTAACCCTAACCCAAACACTAACCCTAACCCTAACCCTAAACCTAACCCTAACCCTAATTCTAACCCTAACGCTAACCATAAACCATACCCTAATACCAAGGTAGCCTAGAACGGATAATCCTCCTGCCGCACACCCAAGATTTGAGTTGTACTTTTTTAAGAGCAAAGATTAGATTCAGCAATAATGAAAAAGGAAATTATTTTCCCTCATAGAGAACGATGCCCAAAGTAGTTTTCTGATTCAAATGTAGCTTATATACTGAAGAATCCAATATCAATTATATGGTAATTTCTAGAAAGTATGAGGTTGGTTATTGAGGTAACAACGTGCAATCCTGGCAAGAGCTGCAGAACTGGGAAGCAACCTTGCGATGACTTGAACAGGGGAGGAGCACCTGCTCTGAAGCTGTGATAGACAGGCAGAGCTTTGCAAGTGAGTGCAGAGTGCTATTGGTCAGTCTCCTGTCATTGGTGTCTGATGTGGGCACGAGTGCTGAGGTCACAGAATCTTGGACTAAGATTCTGGAACTCCAAGAGGCAGTGACCTGGGAAAGCATTGTTTAGGGTGTTGCTAGGTGATAAAGCCCTCTCAGATGAGTTGCTGAAACACAGAGGTTTCTTGGTGGTAGGCTCTATTGTTTGGGTGACCAGTTTGGAGAGATTTAGTTGACTTTAGGTCAAAGTTCTAGTGATTGGCAAAAAGAAGCAACCAGGAGAAGATGGGAGGAGGAGGGAAGAAGGTGGTGTGGCCAGCTGGCCCTGCCCAGGCCCTCCACATACAGGACCTCTACTAAAACGACTACCTCTACTAATCCTGACCCTAATCCTAACCTTAACCCTAACCCTATCCCTAACCCTAACCTACCACTAACCCTATACCTAACCCTAACCCAACCGAAACATTAACCCTAAACCTAACCCTAACCCAAACCCTAAGCCTAACCCTAACCCTAACCCTAACCTAACCTAATCCTAACCCTAACCCTAACCGTAACTCTAACCGAACCCATAAACCTAACCCTATCCCTAAACACAACCCTATCCCTAACCGTAACCCTAACCCTAACCCTAACCCTAAATCCTAAGACTAAACCTGAACTTAAACCTAACCCAAACACTAACCCTAACACTAACACTAACCCTAACCCTAGTCCAAACCCACACCCGAACCCGAACCCTAACCCTAAACCAAACCCAAAACCTAACACTAAACTTAACACTAAACCTAATCCTAACCCAAACCCAAACCCTAACCCTAACCCTAAAACTAACAATAACCCAAACCCTAAACCTCACCCTAATCCAAAAGCTAACCCTAACCCAAACCCAAATCCTAACCCTAAACCTAACCCTAATCAAAACCCAAACACTAATCCTAACCCTAACCCTAACCCAAACCCTAACCGTAACCAGAACCCAAACCATAACTCTATCCCTAAACCTAACCCTAACCATAAACCTAACCCTAACCCAAACGCACACCCTAACCCTAAACCTAACCCTAACCCTAACCCAAACCCTAACCCTAACCTTAACCTAAATTTTACCCTAAACCAAACACTAACCCTAACCCCAACCCTAACCCTAAACCAAACCCAAACCGAAACCCTAACGCTAACCGTAACCTAAACCCTAACCTTAATCCTAACAGTAACCCTAACCCAAACCCAAACGCTAATCCTAACCCAAACCCAAACCCTAACCCTAACCCTAACCTTAACACAAACATTAACCCTAAACCTAACCCTAACACAAACGCAAACCCTAAACCTAACCCGAACCCAATCGCAAACCCTAACCCTAAAACAGACCCTAACCATAACCCTAACCCTAACCCTAACCCTAACCCAAACATTAACCCTAAACGTAACGTTAACCCAAACCCTAACTCTAAACCTAACCCTAACCCAAACCCTAACCCCAACCCTTATCCTAACCCAAACGCAAACCCTAACCCTAACCCTAACCCTAACCCAAACCCAAACCCTAAACCTACCCTAATCCTAACCCTAACCCTAACCCAAACCATAACACTAAACCTAACCCTAACCCGAAACCTAACCCAAACACTAACCCTAACCCTAAACTTAAACATAACCCTAAACCTAAATCTAACCCTAACCATAACCATAAACCATACCCTAATCCCAGGGTATCCTAGAACAGATAATCCTCCTGCCTCACCTCCAAGACTTGATTTGTACTTTTTTAAGAGCAAAGATTGGATTCAGCAACAATGAAAAAGTAAAATATTTTCCCTCATAGAGAACGATGCCCAAAGTAGTTTTCTGATTCAAATGTAGCTTATAGTACTGAAAAATCCAATATCAATACTGTGGTAATTTCTAGAAAGAATGAGGTTGGTTATTGAGGTAACAAAGTGCAATCCTGGCAAGAGCTGCAGGACTGGGAAGCAACCTTTCATGACTTGAACAGGGGAGGAGCACCTGCTCTGAAGCTGTGATAGACAGGCAGATCTTTGGAAGTGAGTGCAGAGTGCTATTGGTCAGTCTCCTGTCATTGGTGTCTGATGTGGGCAGGAGTGCTGAGGTCACAGAATCTTGGACTAAGATTCTGGAACTCCAAGAGGCAGTGACCTAGCAAAGCATTGTTTAGGGTGTTGCTAGGTGACAAAGCCCTCTCAGATGAGTTACTGAAACACAGAGGTTTCTTGGTGGTAGGCTCTATTGTTTGGGTGACCAGTTTGGAGAGATTTAGTTGACTTTAGGTCAAAGTTCTAGTGATTGACAAAAAGAAGCAACCAGGAGAAGATGGGAGGAGGAGGGAAGAAGGTGGTGTGGCCAGCTGGCCCTGCCCAGGCCCTCCACATACAGGACCTCTACTAAAACGACTACCTCTACTAACCCTGACCCTAATCCTAACCTTAACCCTAACCCAAACGCTAACCCTAACCCTAACCCTAACCCTAAACCTAACCCTAACCCAAACCCCAACCCTATCGCAAACCCTAACGCTAAACCTAAGCCTAACCCAAATCCTAAACCTAACCCCAACCCCAACCCTAAACCAAACGGAAACGGAAACCCAAACCCTAACCCTAACCTAAACCCTAACCCTAACCCTAACACTAACCCTAACCCTAAACCTAACCCTCACCCTAACCCAAACGCAAACCCTAACCCTAACCCTAATATTAACCCAAATCCTAATCCTAACCCTAACCCTAAACCTAACGTTAACACAAACCCTAACCCTAACACGAATCCTAACTCAAACCATAACCCTAACCCTAACCCTAATAGTAACCCTAACCCTAACCCAAACACTAACCCTAACCCTAACCCTAAACCTAACCCTAACCCTAATTCTAACCCTAACGCTAACCATAAACCATACCCTAATTCCAAGGTAGCCTAGAACGGATAATCCTCCTGCCGCACCCCCAAGATTTGAGTTGTACTTTTTTAAGAGCAAAGATTGGATTCAGCAATAATGAAAAAGGAAATTATTTTCCCTCATAGAGAACGATGCCCAAAGTAGTTTTCTGATTCAAATGTAGCTTATAGTAATGAAGAATCCAATATCAATTATATGGTAATTTCTAGAAAGTATGAGGTTGGTTATTGAGGTAACAACGTGCAATTCTGGCAAGAGCTGCAGAACTGGGAAGCAACCTTGCGATGACTTGAACAGGGGAGGAGCACCTGCTCTGAAGCTGTGATAGACAGGCAGAGCTTTGCAAGTGAGTGCAGAGTGCTATTGGTCAGTCTCCTGTCATTGGTGTCTGATGTGGGCACGAGTGCTGAGGTCACAGAATCTTGGACTAAGATTCTGGAACTCCAAGAGGCAGTGACCTGGGAAAGCATTGTTTAGGGTGTTGCTAGGTGATAAAGCCCTCTCAGATGAGTTGCTGAAACACAGAGGTTTCTTGGTGGTAGGCTCTATTGTTTGGGTGACCAGTTTGGAGAGATTTAGTTGACTTTAGGTCAAAGTTCTAGTGATTGGCAAAAAGAAGCAACCAGGAGAATATGGGAGGAGGAGGGAAGAAGGTGGTGTGGCCAGCTGGCCCTGCCCAGGCCCTCCACGTACAGGACCTCTACTAAAACGACTACCTCTACTAATCCTGACCCTAATCCTAACCTTAACCCTAACCCTATCCCTAACCCTAACCTACCACTAACCCTATACCTAACCCTAACCCAACCCAAACATTAACCCTAAACCTAACCCTAACCCAAACCCTAAGCCTAACCCTAACCCTAACCCTAACCTAACCTAATCCTAACCCTAACCCTAACCGTAACTCTAACCGAACCCATAAACCTAACCCTATCCCTAAACACAACCCTATCCCTAACCGTAACCCTAACCCTAACCCTAACCCTAAATCCTGACTAAACCTGAACTTAAACCTAACCCAAACACTAACCCTAACACTAACCCTAACCCTAACCCTAATCCAAACCCACACCCTAACCCTAACCCTAACCCTAAACCAAACCCAAACCCTAACACTAAACTTAACACTAAACCTAATCCTAACCCAAACCCAAACCCTAACCCTAACCCTAAACCTAACAATAACCCAAACCCTAAACCTCACCCTAATCCAAAAGCTAACCCTAACCCAAACCCAAATCCTAACCCTAAACCTAACCCTAATCAAAACCCAAACACTAATCCTAACCCTAACCCTAACCCAAACCCTAACCGTAACCAGAACCCAATCCATAACTCTATCCCTAAACCTAACCCTAACCATAAACCTAAACCTAACCCAAACGCACACCCTAACCCTAAACCTAACCCTAACCCTAACCCAAACCCTAACCCTAAACTTAACCTAAATTTTACCCTAAACCAAACACTAACCCTAACACCAACCCTAACCCTAAACCAATCCCAAACCGAAACCCTAACGCTAACCGTAACCTAAACCCTAACCTTAATCCTAACAGTAACCCTAACCCAAACCCAAACGCTAATCCTAACCCAAACCCAAACCCTAACCCTAACCCTAACCTTAACACAAACATTAACCCTAAACCTAACGCTAACACAAACGCAAACCCTAAACCTAACCCGAACCCAAACGCAAACCCTAATCCTAACCCTAACCCTAACCCTAACCATAACCCTAACCCTAACCCTAACCCTAACCCAAACATTAACCCTAAACGTAACCTTAACCCAAACCCTAACTCTAAACCTAACCCTAACCCAAACCCTAACCCCAACCCTTATCCTAACCCAAACGCAAACCCTAACCCTAACCCTAACCCTAACCCAAACCCAAACCCTAAACCTACCCTAATCCTAACCCTAACCCTAACCCAAACCATAACACTAACCCTAACCCTAACCCGAAACCTAACCCAAACACTAACCCTAACCCTAAACTTAAACATAACCCTAAACCTAAATCTAACCCTAACCATAACCATAAACCATACCCTAATCCCAGGGTATCCTAGAACAGATAATCCTCCTGCCTCACCCCCAAGACTTGATTTGTACTTTTTTAAGAGCAAAGATTGGATTCAGCAACAATAAAAAAGTAAAATATTTTCCCTCATAGAGAACGATGCCCAAAGTAGTTTTCTGATTCAAATGTAGCTTATAGTACTGAAAAATCCAATATCAATACTGTGGTAATTTCTAGAAAGAATGAGGTTGGTTATTGAGGTAACAACGTGCAATCCTGGCAAGAGCTGCAGGACTGGGAAGCAACCTTTCATGACTTGAACAGGGGAGGAGCACCTGCTCTGAAGCTGTGATAGACAGGCAGAGCTTTGCAAGTGAGTGCAGAGTGCTACTGGTCAGTCTCCTGTCATTGGTGTCTGATGTGGGCAGGAGTGCTGAGGTCACAGAATCTTGGACTAAGATTCTGGAACTCCAAGAGGCAGTGACCTAGCAAAGCATTGTTTAGGATGTTGCTAGGTGACAAAGCCCTCTCAGATGAGTTGCTGAAACACAGAGGTTTCTTGGTGGTAGGCTCTATTGTTTGGGTGACCAGTTTGGAGAGATTTAGTTGACTTCAGGTCAAAGTTCTAGTGATTGACAAAAAGAAGCAACCAGGAGAAGATGGGAGGAGGAGGGAAGAAGGTGGTGTGGCCAGCTGGCCCTGCCCAGGCCCTCCACATACAGGACCTCTACTAAAACGACTACCTCTACTAACCCTGACCCTAATCCTAACCTTAACCCTAACCCAAACGCTAACCCTAACCCTAACCCTAACCCTAAACCTAACCCTAACCCAAACCCCAACCCTATCGCAAGCCCTAACACTAAAGCTAAGCCTAAGCCAAATCCTAAACCTAACCCCTACCCCAACCCTAAACCAAACCGAAACGGAAACCCAAAACCTAACCCTAACCTAAACCCTAACCGTAACCCTAACACTAACCCTAACCCTAAACCTAACCCTCACCCTAACCCAAACGCAAACCCTAACCCTAACCCTAATATTAACCCAAATCCTAATCCTAACCCTAACCCTAAACCTAACGTTAACACAAACCCTAATTCTAACACGAATCCTAACACAAACCCTAACCCTAACCCTAACCCTAATAGTAACCCTAACCCTAACCCAAACACTAACCCTAACCCTAACCCTAAACCTAACCCTAACCCTAATTCTAACCCTAATGCTAACCGTAAACCATACCCTAATACCAAGGTAGCCTAGAACGG
>JAJHUQ010000037.1:3095000-3105000 GCA_035773235.1 Eospalax fontanierii | reverse complement strand
AAACACTAACCCTAACCCTAAGCCTAACTCCTAACCCCTAACCCTAACCCTAACCCTAACCCTAAACCTAAACCTAACCCTAACCCACAAACCTAACCCTAATCCTAACCCAAACCAAACCCGAACCCTAACACTAACCCTAACCCTAACACTTACCCAAACCCTAACCTTAACCCTAACCCTAACCCAAGACATAACCATAACCCTAAACCTAACCCTAACCCAAACACTAACCCTAACCCTAAGCCTAAACTCTAACCCCTAACCCTAACCCTAACCCTAACCCTAAACCTAAACCTAACCCTAACACAAACCCAAATACTAACCTTAAACCTAACCCTAACCCTAAACCTAACACAAACCCTAACCCTAACCCTAACCCAAACACTAACCCTAACCCTAAGCCTAACCTCTAAACCCTAACCCTAACCCTAACCCTAAACCTAACTCTAAACCTAAACCTAAACCAAACCCTAAACCTATCCCTAACCCTAACCCTAAGCCTAACCCTAACACTAACCCTAACCCTAACCCTTTCCCTTATACTAACCCTAAACCAAACCCTAACCCTAACCCTAACCCTAACCCTAACCCTAATCTGAACTAAAACCCTAACACTAAAC
This sequence comes from Eospalax fontanierii, assembly GCA_035773235.1. Taxonomy (NCBI): domain Eukaryota; kingdom Metazoa; phylum Chordata; class Mammalia; order Rodentia; family Spalacidae; genus Eospalax; species Eospalax fontanierii. The sequence goes on along the minus strand of JAJHUQ010000037.1, from coordinate 3,104,377 downwards.
GTAACCCTAACCCAAACCCTAAATCTTACCTTAACCCTAAACATAACACAAACCCTAACATTAACCCTAACCCTAACTCTCACACTAACCCTAACCCTAACCCAAACCCTAACTCCAAACCAAAGCCCAACACTAACCCTAACCCTAATCCCTAACCCAAAACCCAACCCTACCTCTGACCCTAAACTTAACCCTTACACTAACCCAAACCCAAACCCAAACCCTAACACTAACCCTAACCCAAACCCAAACCATAATCCTAACCCTAATCCAAACCTAAACCCTAACACTAACCCTAACCCTGACCCTAACCTAAACCCTAACTCTAACCTTAACCCTAACCCTAACCCTAAACCTATTCCTCACCCTAAACATAACCATAACCTAACCCTAAAACAAACACTTAACCTAACCCTAACCCTAAATCAAAACCTAAGCCTAACCCTAAACTTAACCCTAACCCTAACCCTAACCCTAAACCTAACCCTAAACCTAACCCTAACACAAACCCAAATACTAACCTTAACCGTAACCTAACCCTAAACCTAACCCAAACCCTAAACCTAACCCAAACCCTAAAACTTACCCTAACCCTAAACCTAACACAAACCCTAACATTAACCCTAACCCTAACTCTCACACTAACCCTAACCCTAATCCAAACCCTAACTCCAAACCAAACCCTAACCCTAACCCTAACCCTAACCCTCACCCAAACCCTAACCCTAACGGAATCCCTAACCCTAACCCTAACCCTAAGCCTAACCCTAACCCAAACCCAAACCCTAACACTAACCCTAACCCTAAACCTAACCCTAACCCTAACCCAAAAAGTAACAATAACCCAAACGCGAACTCTACCCCTAAACCTAACACTAACCCTAACCCAAACCAAACCAAAACCCTAACCCTAACACTAACCCTAAACCTAACCTTAACCCAAACCGTAACCCTAAACCAAACCCTAACCCTAACCCTAACCCTAACCCAAACCCTAACCCTAAAACTAACCCTAACCCTAACACTCACCCAAACCCAAACATAATCCTAAACCTAACATTAACACTAACCCAAACCCAAACCCTAATCCTAAACCTAATCCAAACCCTAACCATCACCCTAACTCTAACCCTAAACCTAACCGAAACCCTAAATCTAACCTTAATCCTAACCCTAACTCTAACCCTATTAAAAAACCTAACACTGACCCTAACCCAAACCCCAACCCAAACCGTTACTCTAATCCTAACCCTAACGACACGCTAACCCTAAACCTAAACCTAACCTTAAACCTAAACCTAACCCTAACCCAAACACAAACACTAACCCTCAGCCTAATCCTAACCCTTACCCTAACCCTAACCCATACCATAAACCTAACCCTATCCCTGAACCCAACTCTAACCCAAATCCTAAACCTAACCCTAACACTAACAGAAACCCTAACCCAAGCCAAACTCTAACCCTAACCCTAACCCTAACCCTAACCATAACCATAACCCTAACCCAAATCAAACCCTAAACCTAACCCTCACTGTAACCCTAACCCTAACCCTAACCCAAACCCCAACCCTAACTCTAACCCTAACCTTAATCCTAACACTAACCCAAACCCAAACCATAATCCTAACCCTAACCCTAACCCTAACCCAAACCCAAACCCCAATCCTAGCCCTAATCCAAACACAAACCTAACACTAACCATAAACCTAACCCTACACCAAACCCTAACTCTAACCTTAACCGTAACCCATACCCAAAACAAACCCTAACCCTAACCCTAACCCTAAACCAAACTCTAACCCAAAACCTAACCCTAATCCAAACCCAAACGCAAACCCTAACCCTAACCCTATCCCAAAGACTTACCCAAACCCAAACCCTAACCCTAACCCCAATATTAACCCTAATCTGAACAAACCCTAATCCTAACCCTAATCCAAACATAAACCTTATCCTTAATTCTAACCCTAACCCTAACAAAAACACTAAATCTAATCTTAACCCTAAACTTAACCCTAACTCTAACACAAACCCTAACCCTAACCCTTACCCTAAATCGAACCCAAACCCCAACCGTAACCGTAACCCTAAACCTAAGCCTAACCCAAACCCAAGCACTAACCCTAAGCCTAATCCTAAACCTAACCCTAACCCAAACCCAAAACCTAACCCTAAACTTAACCCTAACCCTAACCCTAAACCTAAGCCAAACCCTAACCCTAACCGTAACCCAAACACTAACCCTAACCCTAAGCCTAACCCATAACCCCAACCCTAACATAAACCCTAACCCTAAACCTAAACCTAACCCTAACCCAAACACTAACCCTAACCTTAACCCTAACCCTAACCCTAAACCTAACTCAAACCCTAACCCTAACCCTAACCCAAACACTAACCCTAACCCTAAGACTAACCCCTAACCCCTAACCCTAACCCTAACCCTAAACCTAAACCTAACCCTAACCCGCAACCCTAACCCCAACCCAAACCCAACCCCCACCCTAACGCTAACCCCAACTCTTACACCTTCCCCAAACCTAACCTTAACCCTAACCCTAACACAAGACCTAACCATAACCCTAAACCTAACCCTAACCCAAACGCTAACCCTAACCCTAAGCCTAAACTCTAACCCCTAACACTAACAGTAACCCTAACCCTAAACCTAAACCTAACCCTAACACAAACCCAAATACTAACCTTAACCCTAACCCTAACCCTAAACCTAACACAAACCCTAACCCTAACCCTAACTCAAACACTAACCCTAACCCTAAGCCTAACCCCTAACCCCTAACCCTAACCCTAACCCTAACGCAAACCAAAAAAAAAACCCTAACCCTAACACTAACCCTAAACCTAACCTTAACCCAAACCCTAACCCTAAACCAAACCCTAAAGTAACCCTAACCCTAACCCAAACCCTAACTCCTAACCAAACCCTAAGCCTAACCCTAACCCTAAACCTCACCCAAACCCTAACCCTAACCGAATCCCTAACCCTAACCCTAACCCTAATCCTAACCCTAACCCAAACGGAAACACTAACACTAACCCTAACCCTAAACCTAACCCTAACCCTAACCCAAAAAGTAACCCTTACCCAAACGCGAACTCTAACCCTAAAACTAACACTAACCCTAACCCAAACCAAAGCAAAACCCTAACCCTAACACTAACGCTAAACCTAACCTTAACCCAAACCCTAACCCTAAACCAAACCCTAACCCTAACCCTAACCCTAACCCAAAACCTAACCCAAACCATAACCCTAACCCAAACCCAAACCCTAACCCTAACCCTAACACTAACCCTAACCCAAATCCTAACCCTAACCTTAAACTAAACATAACCCTAACCCAAACGCTAACCCTAACCCTAACCCTAACCCTAAACCTAACCCTAACCCAAACCCCAACCCTATCGCAAACCCTAACGCTAAACCTAAGCCTAACCCAAATCCTAAACCTAACCCCAACCCCAACCCTAAACCAAACCGAAACGGAAACCCAAACCCTAACCCTAACCAAAACCCTAACCCTAACCCTAACACTAACCCTAACCCTAAACTTAACCCTCACCCTAACCCAAACGCAAACCCTAACACTAACCCTAATATTAACCCAAATCCTAATCCTAACCCTAACCCTAAAACTAACGTTAACCCAAACCCTAACCCTAACACGAATCCTAACAAAAACCATAACACTAACCCTAACCATATTAGTAACCCTAACCCTAACCCAAACACTAACCCTAACCCTAACAATAAACCTAAACCTAACCCTAATTCTAACCCTAACGCTAACCATAAACCATACCCTAATACCAAGGTAGCCTAGAACGGATAATCCTCCTGCCGCACCCCCAAGATTTGAGTTGTACTTTTTTAAGAGCAAAGGTTGGATTCAGCAATAATGAAAAAGGAAATTATTTTCCCTCATAGAGAACGATGCCCAAAGTAGTTTTCTGATTCAAATGTAGCTTATAGTAATGAAGAATCCAATATCAATTATATGGTAATTTCTAGAAAGAATGAGGTTGGTTATTGAGGTAACAACGTGCAATCCTGGCAAGAGCTGCAGGACTGGGAAGCATCCTTGGCATGACTTGAACAGGGGAGGAGCACCTGCTCTGAAGCTGTGATAGACAGGCAGAGCTTTGCAAGTGAGTGCAGAGTGCTATTGGTCAGTCTCCTGTCATTGGTGTCTGATGTGGGCACGAGTGCTGAGGTCACAGAATCTTGGACTAAGATTCTGGAACTCCAAGAGGCAGTGACCTGGGAAAGCATTGTTTAGGGTGTTGCTAGGTGATAAAGCCCTCTCAGATGAGTTGCTGAAACACAGAGGTTTCTTGGTGGTAGGCTCTATTATTTGGGTGACCAGTTTGGAGAGATTTAGTTGACTTTAGGTCAAAGTTCTAGTGATTGGCAAAAAGAAGCAACCAGGAGAAGATGGGAGGAGGAGGGAAGAAGGTGGTGTGGCCAGCTGGCCCTGCCCAGGCCCTCCACATACAGGACCTCTACTAAAACGACTACCTCTACTAATCCTGACCCTAATCCTAACCTTAACCCTAACCCTATCCCTAACCCTAACCTACCACTAACCCTATACCTAACCCTAACCCAACCCAAATATTAACCCTAAACCTAACCCTAACCCAAACCCTAAGCCTAACCCTAACCCTAACCCTAACCTAACCTAATCCTAACCCTAACCCTAACCGTAACTCTAACCGAACCCATAAACCTAACCCTATCGCTAAACACAACCCTATCCCTAACCGTAACCCTAACCCGAACCCTAACCCTAAATCCTAAGACTAAACCTGAACTTAAACCTAACCCAAACACTAACCCTAACACTAACCCTAACCCTAACCCTAATCCAAACCCACACCCTAACCCTAACCCTAACCCTAAACCAAACCCAAACCCTAACACTAAACTTAACACTAAACCTAATCCTAACCCAAACCCAAACCTTAACCCTAACCCTAAACCTAACAATAACCCAAACCCTAAACCTCACCCTAATCCAAAAGCTAACCCTAACCCAAACCCAAATCCTAACCCTAAACCTAACCCTAATCAAAACCCAAACACTAATCCTAACCCTAACCCTAACCCAAAACCTAACCGTAACCAGAACCCAAACCATAACTCTATCCCTAAACCTAACCCTAACCATAAACCTAACCCTAACCCAAACGCACACCCTAACCCTAAACCTAACCCTAACCCTAACCCAAACCCTAACCCTAACCTTAACCTAAATTTTACCCTAAACCAAACACTAAACCTAACCCCAACCCTAACCCTAAACCAAACCCAAACCGAAACCCTAACGCTAACCGTAACCTAAACCCTAACCTTAATCCTAACAGTAACCCTAACCCAAACCCAAACGCTAATCCTAACCCAAACCCAAACCCTAACCCTAACCCTAACCTTAACACAAACATTAACCCTAAACCTAACCCTAACACAAACGCAAACCCTAAACCTAACCCGAACCCAAACGCAAACCCTAACCCTAACCCTAACCCTAACCCTAACCCAGACCCTAACCATAACCCTAACCCTAACCCTAACCCTAACCCTAACCCAAACATTAACCCTAAACGTAACCTTAACCCAAACTCTAACTCTAAACCTAACCCTAACCCAAACCCTAACCCCAACCCTTATCCTAACCCAAACGCAAACCCTAACCCTAACCCTAACCCTAACCCAAACCCAAACCCTAAACCTACCCTAATCCTAAACCTAACCCTAACCTAAACCATAACACTAAACCTAACCCTAACCCGAAACCTAACCCAAACACTAACTCTAACCCTAAACTTAAACATAACCCTAAACCTAAATCTAACCCTAACCATAACCATAAACCATACCCTAATCCCAGGGTATCCTAGAACAGATAATCCTCCTGTCTCACCCCCAAGACTTGATTTGTACTTTTTTAAGAGCAAAGATTGGATTCAGCAACAATGAAAAAGTAAAATATTTTCCCTCATAGAGAACGATGCCCAAAGTAGTTTTCTGATTCAAATGTAGCTTATAGTACTGAAAAATCCAATATCAATACTGTGGTAATTTCTAGAAAGAATGAGGTTGGTTATTGAGGTAACAACGTGCAATCCTGGCAAGAGCTGCAGGACTGGGAAGCAACCTTTTATGACTTGAACAGGGGAGGAGCACCTGCTCTGAAGCTGTGATAGACAGGCAGAGCTTTGCAAGTGAGTGCAGAGTGCTATTGGTCAGTCTCCTGTCATTGGTGTCTGATGTGGGCAGGAGTGCTGAGGTCACAGAATCTTGGACTAAGATTCTGGAACTCCAAGAGGCAGTGACCTAGCAAAGCATTGTTTAGGGTGTTGCTAGGTGACAAAGCCCTCTCAGATGAGTTGCTGAAACACAGAGGTTTCTTGGTGGTAGGCTCTATTGTTTGGGTGACCAGTTTGGAGAGATTTAGTTGACTTTAGGTCAAAGTTCTAGTGATTGACAAAAAGAAGCAACCAGGAGAAGATGGGAGGAGGAGGGAAGAAGGTGGTGTGGCCAGCTGGCCCTGCCCAGGCCCTCCACATACAGGACCTCTACTAAAACGACTACCTCTACTAACCCTGACCCTAATCCTAACCTTAACCCTAACCCAAACGCTAACCCTAACCCTAACCCTAACCCTAAACCTAACCCTAACCCAAACCCCAACCCTATCGCAAACCCTAACGCTAAACCTAAGCCTAAGCCAAATCCTAAACCTAACCCCAACCCCAAACCTAAACCAAACCGAAACGGAAACCCAAACCCTAACCCTAACCTAAACCCTAACCGTAACCCTAACACTAACCCTAACCCTAAACCTAACCCTCACCCTAACCCAAACGCAAACCCTAACCCTAACCCTAATATTAACCCAAATCCTAATCCTAACCCTAACCCTAAACCTAACGTTAACACAAACCCTAACCCTAACACGAATCCTAACACAAACCATAACCCTAACCCTAACCCTAATAGTAACCCTAACCCTAACCCAAACACTAACCCTAACCCTAAACCTAAACCTAACCCTAACCCTAATTCTAACCCTAACGCTAACCATAAACCATACCCTAATACCAAGGTAGCCTAGAACGGATAATCCTCCTGCCGCACCCCCAAGATTTGAGTTGTACTTTTTTAAGAGCAAAGATTGGATTCAGCAATAATGAAAAAGGAAATTATTTTCCCTCATAGAGAACGATGCCCAAAGTAGTTTTCTGATTCAAATGTAGCTTATAGTACTGAAGAATCCAATATCAATTATATGGTAATTTCTAGAAAGTATGAGGTTGGTTATTGAGGTAACAACGTGCAATCCTGGCAAGAGCTGCAGAACTGGGAAGCAACTTTGTGATGACTTGAACAGGGGAGGAGCACCTGCTCTGAAGCTGTGATAGACAGGCAGAGCTTTGCAAGTGAGTGCAGAGTGCTATTGGTCAGTCTCCTGTCATTGGTGTCTGATGTGGGCAGGAGTGCTGAGGTCACAGAATCTTAGACTAAGATTCTGGAACTCCAAGAGGCAGTGACCTGGGAAAGCATTGTTTAGGGTGTTGCTAGGTGACAAAGCCCTCTCAGATGAGTTGCTGAAACACAGAGGTTTCTTGGTGGTAGGCTCTATTGTTTGGGTGACCAGTTTGGAGAGATTTAGTTGACTTTAGGTCAAAGTTCTAGTGATTGGCAAAAAGAAGCAACCAGGAGAAGATGGGAGGAGGAGGGAAGAAGGTGGTGTGGCCGTTGGCCCTGCCCAGGCCCTCCACATACAGGACCTCTACTAAAACGACTACCTCTACTAACCCTGACCCTAATCCTAACCTTAACCCTAACCCTATCCCTAACCCTAACCTAACACTAACCCTATACCTAACCCTAACCCTAACCCAAACATTAACCCTAAACCTAACCCTAACCCAAACCCTAAGCCTAACCCTAACCCTAACCCTAACCTAACCTAATCCTAACCCTAACCCTAACCCTAACTCTAACCGAACCCATAAACCTAAACCTATCCCTAAACACAACCCTAACCCTAACCGTAACCCTAACCCTAACCCTAACCCTAAATCCTAAGACTAAACCTGAACTTAAATCTAAGCCAAACACTAACCCTAACACTAACACTAACCCTAACCCTAATCCAAACCCACACCCTAACCCTAACCCTAACCCTAAACCAAATCCAAACCCTAACACTAAACTTAACACTAAACCTAATCCTAACCCAAACCCAAACCCTAACCCTAACCCTAAACCTAACAATAACCCAAACCCTAAACCTCACCCTAATCCAAAAGCTAACCCTAACCCAAACCCAAATCCTAACCCTAAACCTAACCCTAATCAAAACCCAAACACTAATCCTAACCCTAACCCTAACCCAAACCCTAACCGTAACCAGAACCCAAACCATAACTCTATCCCTAAACCTAACCCTAACCATAAACCTAACCCTAACCCAAACGCACACCCTAACCCTAAACCTAACCCTAACCCTAACCCAAACCCTAACCCTAACCTTAACCTAAATTTTACCCTAACCCAAACACTAACCCTAACCCCAACCCTAACCCTAAACCAAACCCAAACCGAAACCCTAACGCTAACCGTAACGTAAACCCTAACCCTAATCCTAACAGTAACCCTAACCCAAACCCAAACGCTAATCCTAACCCAAACCCAAACCCTAACCCTAACCCTAACCTTAACACAAACATTAACCCTAAACCTAACCCTAACACAAACGCAAACCCTAAACCTAACCCGAACCCAAACGCAAACACTAACCCTAAACCTAACCCTAACCCAGACCCTAACCGTAACCCTAACCCTAACCCTAACCCTAACCCAAACATTGACCCTAAACGTAACCTTTACCCAAACCCTAACTCTAAACCTAACCCTAACCCAAACCCTAACCCCAACACTTATCCTTACCCAAACGCAAACCCTAACCCTAACCCTAACCATAACCCAAACCCAAACCCTAAACCTAACCCTAATCCTAACCCTAACCCTAACCCAAACCATAACACTAACGCTAACCCTAACCCGAAACCAAACCCAAACACTAACCCTAACCCTAAACTTAACCATAACCCTAAACCTAAATCTAACCCTAACCCTAACCATAAAACATACCCGAATCCCAGGGTAGCCTAGAACAGATAATCCTCCCGCCTCACCCCCAAGACTTGATTTGTACTTTTTTAAGAGCAAAGATTGGATTCAGCAACAATGAAAAAGTAAAATATTTTCCCTCATAGAGAACGATGCCTAAAGTAGTTTTCTGATTCAAATGTAGCTTATAGTACTGAAAAATCCAATATCA